>JASDQU011442909.1:0-23391 GCA_032191745.1 Picea mariana | reverse complement strand
GCATTTGTAGTTAGGAAATCCGACGGTCACGATATGTTCCCGACATAGAGTGATCCGACGGTTCATACTCTCCTCGATCTTAACGGCCATTGATCCGTGGCTTAACACCCGATTGGTCCATGATCTCTATTTAAAGAGAATGGAGGGTCATTTGCCGATGATCGATTGTGAGAAAACCTCTTGTAAAATTTCTCTGTAATCTTTTTCTTTGCATTAATAAACTGCTCCAAGTGGCCGCGTTGGCTGGGGCCGTGGATGTTTCCCCGTAGGGGTTTTACCACGTGAAAACATCGGTGTGTTGATCTTTGATCTGGTTATGTGAGTGGTTACTGAAGGTGTTCGTCCTCTGTTGGAATACCTGTGTTGTCAAACACCCCCTACTTCTACGTCGGGTGATATTGCATTTGCTTCGCGAGTGTTGGTGAAAGGGCCACTAGTTAGGGATTGTTGGTGCGTTGTTAGAGTTGAACCCTAGGTTTGCCCATGTGCCAACATATTGTAATACCACAAGTCCGAGCCCTTGTGAAATGTAATGATGTTTATAGGCTGGTGAGCCAAGTAATTATAAGTTGGTAGGCTTATGCATTTATTAGACCCAAGAGCCTAGATGCTAAGGCTAGTGGGCTTGATTTTGTTTATGTAATTATGCAGATTATTAATAAAATACATCGTTGTGTGTAGACTGACCATGAAGAAAGAGTTATGGGGGACTAAGCTCCACTAGGTAGGGAAAGGGATGGGGCTGAGAGGCTAGGAAAGAGGGGCTAAGCTTGAGGGCTTAACCCAAGGGAATATTGTAATATATTCCTAAAAAGAAATACTAAATTTGGGAAATAAACCCAGTTATCCTAAGTTCCTTTAGGGAGAGGAACAAACTCCAAGTGGAGAGGAACGTGTTCCTGGAGAGCCAAGTGTCACTCAGGATGCATGCAAATTTATGTTGGAATTTCCACCGTTGTTGGGTTCATGAACCATTATGGCCACCTTCCTTAGGAGTTCGCTCTCACCATTCCGTCTCTCTCACGATCCTGAATACTAACCATTCTCACCATTTTTCTTGCTTGCTCTCAGCATTATGACGAGTCTGGCCATTTTAGTTTTCCCCGCGAGCTCATTCACAGGATTCTAGCCATCCCTTGGGTAGTTCACGCACGCACTAAATAAGCACACAGCCAGAGCCATTTCCACCATTGTGAACCTATGTAATAGTTGATTCGTCCCCTTGCCTTACCCGATATTGGTTGTTGTGGATTGAAGAGGTGGGTTTTCATGCCCGTGGTTGAAGAAGCAGGTTGTCGGGCCTGTGAGAAACTCTCTCCAGGTGAGAGAGTTTATTGGGGAAGTGATTTCTCCTAGAGGGAGTCCAACAGCTGCTACGGAGCTCTAAGAATTCTTGATCTGGCATGTTGTTGAAGCCCTGGAATGGAAGTGGAACAGTCGATGGACTATGGAATAGTGAAGGTGCATATTCCTAGGGTGGGACAAGCATGTGGGGAATGAGATTCCATGAGCAGTGGGCATAAGTAGGATCCTTGGAGAGAATCCTTCCAGTTGCACTATGCAGTTTCCCATAGCCTCATCTTAGTATAGTATTCTTTGCCCTGGGAGGAGTTTAGTCCCAGCTTGGGGGTGACTCACTGCTAATAGCTTGGAGCAACGTGGTCTAAGGCTGGGAGGTTCGTGGAAGGTCTTCACATAGTAGGTGGTCTTATCATAAAATATAAGTACCAATTATATGTTAATTGTACGTTCTGTATCTTGTACATGTGTTATAATGTTATCATAATTTCCTGTGTTTATTGCATGTATGTATTATTGTCGCTTCCGCATGAATTATGTGTATGAACAGAATGTTATGTTTGTTTAAAATTTCATCATATATATATATATATATATATATATATACTATATACGTATATCATAGCATCGATAGTTTCAAGTAGCATGCTCAGCTTGGGTGGTTGGGTATGTTACAATATGGTATCAACGTAGAGAATTAAGAGATACAGTCATTAGGTAGTGTTTCTCGGCAGAGGCTTTGGTGGTCGGGGACGTTACAAAACGGTCGCCTGCAGTAAAATAACAATCCATGAAATCGTATTTGGTAGATAGAGGGGGTATAATGTTGTAGGAATAAGTGGTTCTACCTTGTAAGGATTTATCATAGTTCTAATATGGTCTTTAGAAGATGAATGTTAATCTAAAAATACAAAATTGATTGTTGAACCAAAGTTGCAAAGAGGGTTGTGGCTTATGCTATGTAACTTGTAACTTTGGGGTGCAAGTAATAAGCTTGAAAATGAACCCTTGATATAGTGAAACCTTGTAAATGATAATGAATGAGGTGTGAAATGATTAGGCCTGAGAAGTATGAAACCAACTTACAAGGATTCTCATATGCAAAAAAAAAATCCATGGGTTTTAAGAGCATAGAGCATGAGAGGCAAAATGCACAATATGGTAAAAGTAGGCTTCAAATTATTCCAATATTGTATCAACTATACTTTGGAATAACTACAAGTTGGAATGACTGTAAGGCTAATAAAGAGAAAAAATCGCAAAAATATGGCTCAAGACCTTGTGATCAGGCTATAATGTGCATCTTTTTGGCTTCCCAAGAATATGCCTTTACAAATCTAATCAAGACTGGCCTTTGTAGGGCAACCCTATTTTAAGTGGTGGTTGAAGTTAGAGAGACCTTTGTTGACTACAAAATTGGTTCTCCAATTGCATAGTAAACCATGAACTTGGAGGTTTTAGACCCAGATCGATGTAGGAGAGATCAACATACATAAGTAGTGGGTTTTTTTAGAAGAGATAGAGTATATATTAAGGTAATATGCAGGGGATTTCTTTCTCAACTGAGGAAATAAGTTTATTTCTTCTCAAAGAGGTTCAGTCAAATATAGCCCTAGGGATCTTAACGGCTCATAGACGAACTCTATGGACTAACTTTGATTTCTCAAGTCTACAAATATATCAAAGGGTGTTTTAATGTTACCTCTACTTTCTATGCTCAAGTAAAATTGAGTTCCTCATGCTATCCCTTTCTTTGACCCTGAAAAATGTCAATGGAAACAAGTTGTCTCCAGTGCGAACCCATTCTTCTAGAATATTAAAAAAAAATAAAAAAATAGAACACCATATCTTCTGATATTTTTCTCTGATGACTAAAGAATGTTGGATATAGATGCACAATTATCTTTGTTGTAGGAATCCCTTGTAATTGCAGGGAGGTAGTAAGGATTCATCTCTCCTCCTATAACTTGGAATGGCATGAGGATCTTAAAATTGTAGAAAATTCTTCCCAATCTACTGAGCAAGTTTGCTTGGATTTTCCATATGTATCAACTACTTATTTTTCTATTGTTCGTTCTTGTGGAGCAAAAACAGTGTTTTCTTCTGATCCCATTGTTGGTTCTTGTGGAACAATACTAGGGCTTCCTGATGTAGCAACACTAGCAACTTCTAGTCCTTCTCATTTTGTATCTATTAGGGAGGTTAGAATGGATTTGAAATATGGAGTGGAATAAAATGGCGAAGGATAGAGTAATATGATGGAAAGTTGAAGTAGTTATGGTGCCCCCCCCCCTCCCCCTCAAATGGAAGAATTTTCATGTCCTCGGAGAAATACAAAATAGTCAATAAGGTGGGAATAAATACAAAGACAAGAGGCTAAGAAGTCCCTGAAATTTAAAACAAGCATATTATTTTCTATAACAGGTTCTTCACGAACTTCCACAGAAAAAGAAAACATTGGTGTAAAGGAAAGTCAAAAAACAATTCAGCTGTTTCCGAGATATCTTTGATGAATCTATGAGGGAAGACTAGTTCTGTAACAACTTGTTTTGCTACAATTTCTTGTGGGGTAGCAATCGTTTCCTCCAGGGGGATGTCTCTAAATGATTTCTTGATCTTTGGTTCTTGTGTGACAATAGAAGGGCCTTTTGAGGTTGGTTCTTGTGTGTAAACCTTAGGCTTGTGGCCACACCTATTTCTCCTTTTTGATCTTCGTCAACAATAGAATCCCCCTGTAGTTGGTTCCAATTTCCTTTAAAGTTGATATTTCTATTGATTTTGTAGGAATGGTGGATCTGTGAAGTGCTACTAAGAATAGAACCATACTGCAAGATCTATTGCACATTTTTAAAAGTTTGGAAATTAAGGAAGGGTGTTAGACAAGATTAGTGGTAGGAAGGTAGAAAAAGAAACCTTTGATGGATTGGTAGCAACAGGTTCTTGGGAATCTTTCTTCGACAACTATTAAAACTAGAAGGGTAGGTTATCCTTGTAAGTGATCCAAGTTGCTTTATTGGGTGGGTCAGGAGTGGGTGGAGCAGGAATTCACGGAGGCCTTCTAGAAGAAAGAAGTAAGTTGAAGTTATGGGGTGGTAATAGTGATTAAAGCAGTGGTTATGGTCAACCACATAAGTAAGGGATACTTAATAAACTTCAACATGCCACTACTTCTAAGTTGAGAAGAAGAAAATATATGGGCATAAAATAGTGCTAGTGGATGAGGATGATGAACATTATGTATTCTTGAAAGGTCTTATGTAGCAATGGAATTATTGATATAGCAATGGGATGTCTTTGTCTTATAGGTCAGCAGCTTGAACAATTCTGCAACAAGTTCCTAGGAACCTGGTCTTCAGACATGGTTCATCCTAGGACTCAACATTAAATGATAGCACACTTACTTTCATGTGTTGGTGATATTCCCATTTCACGAATTTCTTCCTTTAAAAATCACTTGTTCATGGATTGACCTCCATGATCCTTCTTTGACCTGCAAAAAAATATAATTTTTCCTGCAACACAAGGTGATATTGGAAAAGATCTACGAAGAATTTATTTCTCCCATAAAATATAAAAATGAGTGCAACTAATGAGTATAAAAAATATCTCTTAAAGGATTCATTAAAAAAAATTATTGTTACCTGGTGAGGAGTGGTGGTCGGCCTAGACTACTAGTTAGTGTTTCAATGGTAAATTCTTCATTCAAATTCCAATTAGAGTGATTCTAAAGGAATATTAAAGTGGATTCATAGAGATATACCCACTATAAACAAATTTTGAAATGGATTTGAAATAGTATGTAAAACATGTTGAGAAACAGGCTGCAGTGTATCGTTGTTTTCAATTTCCATCCTAGACCAATCGTCAAGTCTTTTGGTATGAACTTTTCATATAATGATGGATCGAATTGATTCCACTTGGAGATGAAAATAGACTCATGTAGGTATCTCAAGTAGAAACAGGTTTTGAAAACATGAATAATTGATGGGTCAATTATACCAAAGAACAATATAGGAAACAAGGTTTTATCGATGCAAATTTAGGATAGGGAGTTGGTAATTAGGGAATAAATTTCTTGTACAATATCAGAATGAGATGATTCAAGTTGGGTTATAAACTAGATCCATAAGAGAATACACCCTAGAAACAAGTTTAAATATCTATCCATTTAGTCTACTGGAAATTGAGTTTACGAACTATGTTCTCGGTGAGGTTAGTGATCCCAAATGCCACAAGAGTCCGATCAACAAGCTATTTATTCCAAGTGATGATATGGGTTTGTGTGAATTTTCAATGTGTATAATTTGCAATGTAATGCATCTAGATACCAAAAATTACAAATACCCAGCACCTAAATTGTGTGATATGTCTCTCGCAAGATCCTATGGCTAATGCAAAAATACCTAAAGCAAGAACAAAATCAAATATCGAATTTAAAACATGGTATAATGATAATTAGATCCTGACATAACCATCATGGGAACACAAAGTGTCCCATTATCTATGAGGTTGATATAATGAGAGCCTGAAATAACCACTGTGGAAACTACGAAGTGTCTCATTATTTGTGAAACAACTTCCACATTTTGTTCATGGAATTGTGATTCTTGTATGATTATGGCTTGAAAAGTTGATCGAGGAATACAACCATCATCAAAATGTTGAGTAGTGTGCATTTGTCATTATTCCTAGGATCAAAGGGACTAGGTGTAGGGATGAGCTAATTAATGATAAAGAATCAAGGGTTGGAGATGAGAATTCTAAGATGAAAAAGGATCATGGCTTAATGAAAAGAAAGGGAGGGGGAAGGGAGATGATGTTGCATAAATAAAAAATAGAAAAGAAAAGCATGAAGAAGAAAATAGGGAAGGAGAATTGAGAGAGGAATAAAGAGTGAGGAAGAAGAAAAATGGTAGTAAATAAAATATGCAATAGGAAGGTGTGAAAGAATACAATGAAACTAAGAACTCAATCAACCCGAGATGATATTTATTAATGATGGAAATAACAGAGATTCACCTCATACCTGTTAATCAATCTAGACATAGGATTGAAGGCTTAATATGCATCCCTTTGGCTCCTTCTCTAGTGAAATCCTCATTCACCAATTCTTCCTTCCTCTCGCCAAAATTCCTGCAAAGGAGATTAGTACCGTGGGTGGTTCTTACTGCACCACAAAAAACTTTCTAATTTAATGCATGCACTTGTATGAATGCATAACACTCTGTATGAGACCCTACAAACATGGTAGTCGTCATCTTCTCTTTGCTCATCCTGTTACCATGTGTTATCTAAAACTATTACAAGAAATACTATTGTTTCCTTAACACCTCACCGACAACCGTGCAAAAAATGACATTGTTTCTATATATCTTCTATTTAAATAAGAACACTCTTCCATTTTAACTTATCAACTAGAGTTTCCAATGTACTTATGAGATGTCATGCACTATGTGTGTGGGCTACAATTTCTTAACTTGGATTAGTTTTCTAATATGATTCTACAAGAAGGAAATTGCATTGCAAAAAATCAAAACACACAGGAACTAGCTTCTAACACTTGTGATTTCGATTTTAATATATGACTCTTGTTAGAGTGCTACCATCAGTAACCTAGTCCTGTGGTAGCACTTCTCTTGCTCTGTTATCAGGTTGTCATCGCAAGTTTGTTCGAATAACCTATTTTTACAACCAAGCATTCTATAGGAAACAAAGAAAATAAATTAACATAAACAATTGAACAAGATAAAATCTACAACATACAAATTATCTACACAAGATCTCCAATTCAAGCTTAATTGAAATATTAGCTATAACCACTATAGTATTGTGTATGTTTGGATTGTAATTTATACTAGTTTGTGGCTCTCCTGTGCATTGCAATTGAAATGAATGTGTGAAACAAATGATTGCATCATTATCATAGCAACATTTATTTAATAGATTGGGTTAGAAATTTAATTCCACCATACATACATGACAATAGATTGCAAATGAAATATAACAAAGTAAAATTCAAATGATAAAATAGATAAAGGAATACAAACTAATCTATGTACAACAAAGTGAATATAGCATTCATCTATAGATCCACAACTCATGTTCTCTAGAGTGGGCCCTCTCTAGAGATCAGGTAGCCAGGATCTATTACAATGACACTAGCAACTGAAAATCAGAACTCACACATTCAAGAAATATCTAACAAAGTATTGCAGAGTCTGGGCACTCTGTCCTTTATTCAAGAAATCCAAATTATTTTTACATTGTATATTTGAACTAGTATCTATGGAGCCATTCTCCTCACAATATAGAGAAGAATGGCTCATGCCATTTTCCTCACAATATATATAATAATGGCTCATGCCATTTTAGGAATGAGAAAACAAACTCATAACTAAGTCTAAAACTATCGACAAATACATAAAATGTGATTCCCATGTTCCCCGTCGTATTGAATAAGAAGAAGAGTCCAATCAATTTCCAATTCACACTCTAAGTCACAGGGGGATGAAATCTGGTTGCAATCGATCCAAAATATGAACTAAGGGCATACTCATATCTCCCACGTGGTGATGGATGCAAGGATCAATAAATAGAGGGTGAGATTTCTTGTGTAGATGCCTCAACCAGCTCCCAGGGATTTTGTAAAGTAAGTAGATAGTTGTGTTATGTCTAAAATTAATCTCAAATATTCCATGGATTAGTTTGAATGCCAACCCTCACATGCCCCTTTCTTGAATGAATGCCTAAGCTATTGCAATATTCCAGAGATAAGTTGGAGTGTTGGTAATGTCCCAGGAATCAATTGGAAGATAGGTTGCTCGTACATCCTTTACTACCCTATTTGAAACGTTCCTTCCTCAACCATAAATAATCTGGACACTTATTTATGTTATCTTTAAAAGAAAACCCTGCATTTATTCACACTTTAGCACATGATAAGGAATAAAAAATCCATAATAAGGTATTGGAAACAATTCAAACTTGTGGATATAACCTTAATTATAAACAATAAATAACTAAAATGAAATTCAAAACATCTAATGAACCAAGAAGAAAAAGAGGAATTTTTGGGTGGTTTAAAGTAGACAAAAGCGAGGTTATGATAGGTGAGAATTATATCATAAGGGGACCCTTCATGGACAGACTTGTGACGTCCCCGACCATCAACCCACTTGCCTGGCAACGCTACTACGTGGAACATTCTCATACTTATGAATATAACATGCATTAAATCAAATTAATGCATTTAACATAGAGTTACTATCATCATACAGAATTAATAGAAGCAACAATAAACATCATCGCAACAGAATACATGATAATATTGCAAGCATCACAAACATGCATTTTAATTGAAAATAAACACATGCATATACTTATCTTTGAAACTGTAGTAACTCCACCAACCACATGCATACCTTCCACGAACCTCCCAGCCTTAGACCATGCTTCTCATCACGCGCATCAGTGGGTCACCCTCGAGCTGGGACTAAGCTCCACCCAAGGCAAGGGAATCCTAGACTAGGTTGAGGTTACAGGAAAACTACACAGAGCAACCGGAAGGATTCTCTCCAGGAGCCTTCTTATGCCCACTACTCATAGACTCTCATTCCCCACATGCATATTCCACCTAGGAGTATACACCTTCACAAGCACAGTCCATTGGTGCTTCACCTCCCTCTCTGAGCCTTGGCAACAGGTTGTATCAGGAAGTCTTAGAGCTCCGTAGCTGGTGTTGGACTCTCTCTGGGAGAAAACCACTTCCTAGTAGACTCTCTCACCTAGAGAGAGTTGCTCACAGGCCTGACAACCTATCTCTTCTACCACGGGCCTGACAACCCAATTCTTCCACCAATTTCCAATTCAATTCCCGCAAGTTCAGGATGACAGCAACGACAACAACTTGGGTTAACTCACAGGTGACAACAACAATGGAAAATGGGGTGTGGAAACAGGAAATGGCAACAGGACACTAAAACACAACACGGTTTAGGTAACACCCGTTTGCAGGATGCATGACAAGCAATTCACGCAGAGGTCGATCACAGACTCAGCAGTTTGGGTAGAGAATGTATCGGCTTCTCAAGAAAACATCACAAGCTTTAGGTTTCAGAGATGTGTGAGGCTTACAGAACTCAGATGCAAAGATCCCTCGGTTCAGATAGCGGACGGGAAAATGGAGAACGAACCCCCATCCTAGCTCAATTATTGGGTTAAATTACATGTGCTTGGGCTGACACATGTCACCTATGAGGCTGCATGTGCTCCATCATCATGTGTTCCCTTTTGCACACAGTCCCCCTTCCAGGAACTTAGGATAAAAACATACCTTTCACATAGCTTTTGGAATAATAATAAATTATTATTTCCAAGGACTTAAGCCCCTAAGCTTAGCCTCTAGGCTCAACACTTATCCTCTCTTTCCAACCTTTCAGCCCCTTTTTCCCTTACTCACCTTGTGGAATCTTAGTCCCCCATCACTCTTTCTTCGTGGTTGTTATGCACGCAACGATGTTTAATCTTTATTAATGTTCTGGATATTACATATACAAAAACAGGCCCATGGCCTTTAACACTTAGGCTCTCTGGCCTAATAAACACATAAGCCTATCAGCGTATCAATACTCGTCTCACCAGCCTACAATACATGATTTACAATTCATAAACATGATTACAATTCATAATATAACTGGGGCACTACCGGGGGATATTACAAGACTCTAATTGGGTATCAACTAGGGGAATTCCATGGGCATCAATGATTGTAATTTTGTTCCTTTCTTAGAAATAAAATTACTGGATTTTTTCCTTGGGAATATAGACACACACACACACAATCAAACTCAAAATTATCAAATGTCTCTCTAGCTTGAGTAATTTCTGAGTAGAAAACAATAATTTCTAAGTAGTGGGAAACAAATTGGAAAACAACAAAGTACTTAATTGTACAAGGGATTGGTCAACAACACATTTATCCTTGAATCGTCTTCTACTCCTCCCCCAAATAAACTATGCAACTAATCTTGATCATGCAACAAAACAAAAACAAACAGACAACTCAACTAGTAAACATAGACATGAATAGATTAATAAATAGAAATTCTGCAATAGATTCACAATACATTTCATTGCAAATCTACTATCTTGTATTCATCTTCATTGTCTCGGGATCTTCCCTTGGACCAAAGAGTTGTAGTTATAGATAGTATGGTATATGAAGAAAGTGCAAGACTACATGAACTTGCATTTGTCTGTCTAAGCATAATACATTAGCTTCAATGCCAAATATCAGAGTTGCAATCATAAACAACTTCAACATAGGTAGGGAATAAAAAAATATGTTTCTTGTAGGCCAAACTTCTAGCCTACCTACCAGAATTCAACAAGTCTTATCCCACAACTAACATAACACAACACAACAATAAAAGAGGATAATGACAAGGACACATATATATTTAGTATTTTTCATTGATTTCAGTGTTTGTATGGTGGATAAATTTCATTATTTTATTTTTATTCTATTTTTATATTATTATTGAAGTATTATGGTCTCATTCAATAATGTTTGGGAACTAATTTGACCATGAAATATGGACCTCTATGACTGACTATTCATAGATTGGTTCTAACCCAAATAACATGCATGTTTAAACTCTTGTGTGTTTAACTTTAAAAAAAAACAATGGATGTTGTGAACGTTATAATTATCACCCACAACATATTAACTATAAAGTGGTCCATGTTTTAGTGAGAGTTAACTATCACTTGTCTTCATTGCTCACATTTTCTTTTGAAATTGAAATATTTTTAAAGATTATTTGATCACCCTTTAGCTTGCTATCCAAATTATTCACCAACCAGAGAAACTGAAGCCTTGCGTGATCCATTTCACTAACCTTTAACATTAATCATACATACATCTCATCCATGACATTGATTAAGAAATACCACTATGTCCTTTTTTCCAATAGAAAATTTGCCCAATTATATTAGTAAATATAATTTGTTTACATCATCAGATTCATGACTAGGATCGATCCAGGAGACAGACAGTCCCAAAATAGAGAAACAAGGGAACCTCAATCCTTTCTACAAAAATATCACATGTGCTGAAACCAAAAAATGATCTGGAATGGATCAACAAAAAGACAAAAACTAATACAAACTACGAGGGAGAAAACTTCCTAAGAGATACATTTTAAAGGCTAGTAGATAAGTACCAAGCTATCTAAAAACAAAACTCCAGCCTGAAAGGCACACAGGACTTAGTATAGACTAAGAAATTTCTTAGGGCCTTCTACCCCATTAGTCCACTGGTAAAAAGTGATCCGGCCTTTTGGTTCCTTTACTGACATCTTTGAGACATGATCAACTTCAACATTATATTCTCTGTAGACATGCTCGAAGCTTATGTCAAGAAAGGATTTGATTAAATCCTTTATTCTAGAGTTTCATCCCTCAATAGTACTTGACTGAAGCCTACCTCTATTGGAAAGCCAATCAATTACTACTTTTGAATCGCCCAGGACTTGGAGTCTGTTGAAAGATAGATGTAATTCCAACTTGAGTGTTTCCCACACTCCCATTAATTTAGCTCTAGTATTTGTGCCTCTCCCACAATTAAAAAACCATTTATAAACTGTTAAATCTTGTGTTTTAAAGACTCCACCAGCCCCACATTTTTGGCCATCCATTTGTGCAGCTCCATCAAACCAAGCTGTGGTAATAACACTTTTTGAATAAATCATAAGAATTTCGTTATTTTAATCCACTATTATGATGGCCTAAAGTTTTATAAATCACTGTGTGGATTGATGGCTTTTTCTCCTCAAAGATTATTGCATTCCTTTCTAACCAAATAAACCA
This sequence comes from Picea mariana, assembly GCA_032191745.1. Lineage (NCBI taxonomy): Eukaryota > Viridiplantae > Streptophyta > Pinopsida > Pinales > Pinaceae > Picea > Picea mariana. Next base: position 11,223 of record JASDQU011442909.1, on the reverse strand, counting down.
ACATATGTGTGCAACAATCACTATTGAGGCAGACTTTTGTTTCACCCATTTATTAAAACACTCATTCAAAGTATTCCCTTTCTAACAGTTTTTAAATCTCTGAATCGTGGCCAATATTTCCCACACTGAAATAGCAAAGGAGCAGTGAATGAAGAGGTGACTAGTGTTTTCAATCTCTTGAAGACATAGATGACACCGAGACGGTCCTTCCCATCCTCTAAATTTTATATTTTCCCAAGTTAAGATATTATTCTCTGCTGCCAACTAGATGAAGCATTTTATTTTGAGTTATAGGTCCCATTTCCATAAATCTTGTCTCCACCCTATAACATTTTTTTAATCCTTGTGTAGAAAGAAATGCCTGATAAGTATTCTTAACAGTGATGATTCCTGAGTTATCACCTCCGATCCACAGAAGTTCATCTTATATGTCCTGGAGAAAGGCACCTGAGTCGATAAGGGCCCTCTGAAACTGATTCCATTCATTTTCTAAAGCACCCGAAAGGCCTAAATCGGTACTAGAGAACCACAAGGAGGAAGAGTGATGGCCTGTGAGCCTCCTCGCCTGCAAGAGAGAGGTGATATTTTGTTTTTTTAATTCAGATAAAAGAGTTAAAGAGATGAAAGATTTATCACCCATTCCTAGGATCATGTCTCTACCAAAAACAATGAGATGACCCGAACTCGGTGACCAGCTTAACCAATGTGTGATCAAATGGATTTATTTTAGTAGACCTCTCCAAAATATGGAAGTCGTATTTAGGTGGAAGGTAGGATATCTAAAACGGTTTTTAACCGTAGTATGAGGAAGGTATTTATCAATAACTACTTTATGCCAAATACCATCACACATCAAAACACTCTAGAGAGAATTTGCAGCCAAGGCCTTGTTGAAATCAAAGATATTTCGCAAACCCCACCCTTCATATTTCTTTGTAAGTGTTAGAAGTTCCCACTTTCATAGATGATAATGTTTAGTTTCAGTTTTTCCTTTCCAAAGAAAATTGAACATAATCTTTCTCATATTGTTTAACACAATATAAGGGATGGTCTCAAGAGACATCCAATACACTGGTTGACTTTCTAACACAGACTTCAAAAAGGTAAGGCTCCCTCCCAAAGATAGCCACCTGTAGCACCAATTTCCAATCTTCTTTTCGACTTTCTGCAACATCCAATTCCAATCCTCGACACGATGCACCCCAGTTTTCAAGTGATAACCAAGATATTTGAAACCAATAGAGATATCAAAGAAAGCAAAAGGCATAAACAATCTGTAAGGATCTAGATCCAGAGCCGACAGTCCTTCATGGAGAACCAAATATTTCGGTTCATTAACCTTAAGACCAAAAGCTAAAAAAACAGTTTAATGATCTTGTTGATCTCCCACCATTCACTTAAAGTAGCATTTGACATAATAATGACGTCATCTACAAACAAAATATGAATAATTTTAATAGTTCTGGACACTTTTATACCAGTCAACAAACCGTCGATCTGACCCTCTTTTAGTAGAAGGTTGAGACCTTCCATGACCAATATAAATAACAGAGGCGATAACGGGAAACCTTGGCGGAGTCCTCTGCCACTTTTGAATAAATCAATGGCCTCATTTAATAAAACAACAAAGGAAGAGGAAACAACACAACTCATAATCCAATTAGTCATATCAACACCCAGACCAATTTGAATTAAAATCATCCTTAATAGATCCCAATTGATATAGTCGTACGACTTTTGTAGATCAAATTTCAGTACCATACATTCATTTTTTTTCCTTTTTATACTATGGAGGCATTCATGTACCATACCAATCGCATCCTGGATTCAACGGCCTTTCAAAAATCCCAACTCCTCTTCTGAAATTGATCTGGACAGTAATGGCTTCAACCTGTTTGTTATGATCTTTGTGATTACTTTGTAACAAAGGTTGCATAAAGAAATAGGCCTGTAATCCCCAACAATTTGAGGCTTATTTACTTTTGGGATTAAGGCTAAAAAGGTTGAATTTAGACCACCGAATATTATACCTTTAGTTCTCTCTTCTTCCACCATTTCTAAAAGGTCTCCCCCTACCAAATCGATGTAATGTATAAAAAAATTTACCGTCCATCCATCGAGCCCTGGGCTCTTGTCACGCTTGAAGATAGATAAAACCTCTTTAAGTTCACCCAAAATAATCGGGTTGTACAAGGTCTTTGCTTCATTTTAGGTGACAAACCTGGAGAAAAGACTCACCACTTTAACTTGGTCAACAGTCGACGGAGGATCCTGTTCTTTGAAAAAAAAATTAAAATATATCACTGCATCTGCTTTAAGGTTTTCCTGACCACTATGAACAAAGCCCAATCCGTCTCTTATTTCCCATACAAATTTACAAGTTCTCCTGAAATTGGAAAAGTCATGGAATAATTTGGTGTTTTGATCACCACTTTTGATCCATATGGCCCTACTCCATTGACGCTAGAGTTCTTCCTTTTCCTTTAAAAACTTGTTTCTACTCTGTTCAAGATTTTTTAGAAATAAATCCTCCTGAATGGTTCTCGAACCTCCCAAAGAGTGTTGGAGAGTGTTTGTAATATCTTCTTCTAGCTTCACTAGAAATGAGTTTTCTCTTAAAGTGCGTAACTTTTCCCAATGCTTTGTTTTGGATTTCAATTCTTTAAGTTTCTAGACAATCCTTTTTTGTTTTCCACACTCGGCAATGAATTTTGGATATGTCCAGAGCTTATGAACCAAATCAGAGAAATCCTTATCTAACAACCATTGTGAGTTAAAGGGTATGCCTTAAACAGAGGAGAAATTTCCAACTGTAATAACACTGGAGCATGGTCTAACACAAATGGATATTCCACCCATGACCTATAAAGACCAACGCTCGACATCRGATCTTTTGACATAAGGAACCTGTCTATCCTTTTCCCAATAACATCTGAACCAGATCGCCCATTCCACCACGTTGGTACCACCTTCCCTGACTCGATATCAATAAGTTTTTTGGTTTGAAAAAGGKCTTTAAAAAAACCATCTGAGGACCCCACTGTAGCCAATCCACCCCAGGTTTCACCCGACGATAAAGTTAAGTTCAGATCCCTTGCAATAATTAGGTTTTTGATAGATAACAGTCTGGAATCAACAACTAGGGTCCACAAACTTCTTTTCTCCAAACATGGACCATAGCTATTAAGTAAAGCAATCTCCCTTTTGCTAGTTATACAATATCCTGTTAATAAAAGTCCACCAACAGTGAGAAACATAACCAAATTGTAAATGCCCGGATCCTAGGAAGCCAAAAGTCCACCAGAAGTACCAAAAGAATTCACTGCACAACAAACCCAGTTCGGGCGTAAAGCATGCATGAAAGATATTGATTTTTGAGCCGACACCAAAGTTTCCTGAAGAAATACAATATCAGGCTGAGTTTTGTCCAAAACACGTCGAAAGGAGGCTGATTTTAGGGTGCCTATGGTCCCTCTAAGGTTTAGAGAAAGAAAAACCATTATTTTGCATGAGCTAGTGCCTTCATTGCTCAAAGTTCCCCACTGTCAATGGAAGGATGAGAATCAGGATCCAAGGAAGTTGAAACAGATTATTTTTTTCAGCCAGTCCTCGCTTTTACTAGCGAGTAATCGATACCCAAGAACTTAGACCAAGCAAAATCTTTCCCAACCCCTTCTGCAAGTGAACGAGATTTACTAGTCTCCCCAAACGAATTACCAGGATCGATAATAGAATTACCAAGATAGACAGGTAGTTGAACCGAGGAGTTAGGGTCACAAATAAAGGGTAGTAAGGAGTCCAAAACTGCATGTAGTGTAGGCACATCTTCTTCAGGTTCATAACTTCATGGTAACCCAGGAGGGTTGGGGAGCCAACAAGCGGTAGGCTAGTTGGTAAGGGACTGTCCAAAGGATTAGTAACTGACAAAACAGTGGGAGGACCAGACTGGTGTAAAACATCAAAAGGATTTACTAGACAAGAAGGAAGAGTTTCTCCACCTGGAGTACTAACCGAAAAGATAATCTTGTCCTGTTGACTCCCTGACTCAAAGTCACAACAATTTTTCCCCAACACAGAAGACATGTTCACACTAGTAGTCAGGTTTTTAAGCCAGTCTGATGCATCCAAAGAATCCTTTTCAAATAAAGACAATGTGGAATAAAGTTCAGGGCAGAGGATTTTCAACTTACCCATCACTGTACCTGCCGAATCTGGCAAATTAGAATCTTCTTGTGGAAATTGGAAGGAGCTAAGACTGCTATAATCAGCACTTGGAGAAAAGTCCTGAGTATTTTGGAGGAATGCACAGTCTTCAGATTCTTCATCCTCCACTACTAAACCTTTGAAGTCACGTCTTAGGTGGCCAGTGCTCCGACAAAAACTGCATCTGAAGGGTAACCCTAAATAATCCAGACGCTGACGAATCTGATGTCCTCTCCACTCAATCTCCATGACTTCTGGAAGTCCAGTATGTATGTCCACTTCAACCAAGATTTTCCTGACTTTCCTAGACACTGCCGAGAGTGATGACTTGTCAACCGAAATAAAGGTGCCCAAGGAGTTCCCAATTGCTTGCAGGGATCCTTCATTCCAAAAATGCAATGGTAAACCGGGGAGAAGGACCCAAAGGTGTCTGTGCTGGAAGTATTTGGTAACCGGGTCGAAATCCACCCTCCAGCGTTTTAACATAAAGCTACTGCCACCAATAATCCACTTACTATCCAGTAAGAGTGAAGCATCATCGGGCGAGTTACACAGAATGTCGAACCATCATTTTGTTAATGACAGAAGCTCGATAGTGTATCCTAAAATTAGATTCTAGACTTGCTCAACCCAAATGGGGAGCGACATAGTACACATGTTCTTGTATGAGAGCCTCCCCATGAGACTGCACAATGCTAGCCTACAAGTCTCCTCAAGACCTACATCTGATCCAACACCATCCTCTTCACTACTTTTTTCGCCTTCCACAGTGGGCGACCACCCTCGGGAGGACCAAAGGGCTTCCCTGCACTTCTTCAGGAGTCTGCAAATCCCACTCCAATCAACTTCTCTATCAAACCAGTAACAGGGTTGTGCACTTCCACTACCAAGGGATTATCAGTTAAGCCTGGAAGGTAATCTGTATGTAGAGGAGCTCCATTAGAGTTAAGGCCAATAAGGCAAGTGTCAGGGGAATTCAAAGCATTAGGAAGGTGATTAAGTGGGTTTGTACTAGTTCCCGAAGAGTCCACTGAGGAGAAAAGACCCTCCGCCTGCCAGACTCCTTCATCCTCCACTCCCATGAGAGCTCGAAAGTCAGCATCAATAACCACCATCCTAGGTGGGGCCATGGTAATGCCACCTGGGCTCCACTAAAACGGTAAAAGATTAGACACTGTTGTAGACCAGTTACCAAGAAGCCACCTAGGATCCACTAAAGTCGTTTATTAACTCCAACAATCGACGGAAACTGGTTTCCAAGAAAGGCAATAAATGGAGAATAGTAAATGTGATGGTTAGTAACTCAAAAACATTACACTTGCACTCCACTAAAAATGGAAAAAAAGCTACAGGGTATTTCAAAAACCGCTGAAGTAAGGAGCCAGAAAGAGGAGTAAGTAAAACAAAGGAACTGTTAAAAATCGAGCTAGATAATCGGGTTACTAAACTAAGTGAAGGTTTGTAAAGCTGCACCCACTGGTAGCCCAGGAGCACAGCAATGTGTGCATGGGTTCGACTCTGGTTCCATACTGGAGTTCCCGCACTTCCATGATTTCAAAATCACCTCCCTACTACATTCGTCTATTTGGCTGGACCTATTCCACTACTATGTCCTAATATAACTAAAACAATAAAATTCATTAAAAATTTCTTTCATGGAGAGCAATAACTTTTTAGTACCCTAGCTTTCAACTTGTAATTGAGCATGTCTTTCATGCATAAGTGGATAAGGTTTGCATCTCTTAAAGATTTCCCTTCACCCCTTGCATAGTTACAAGACTCTGGAAATTTCAAATAGAGTTATTGTGTTTTGGAGTGAGTGGTATAAATTGAAATGGATAAAAAATGAATAAAAAAGCATGAAACGTTGTTAAGCCCTATGTATGAATCAACAACATTGCACGGAATGAATCAGCAACATCACAAACATTTTTTTTTAAATAACTTATTTTACACTAAAAGCTAAATAAATTCAGAGAAATGTAAATGAAAGCATAACCAATAAAATTATTTAGTTTTCTCTCTATTATTGACGAGATATGGTCGTGAAAAATGCTTCGAAAGATTTTTTGAAATCAGTTTGAGAATTTCAATCCATCGTAGATAAAAAAAAAAAAATGGGACCAAGTTCAACAATTTTCAGAAGCATCAGACATTAGGGCAATATTAATGTGAAAATAAATATTGAATATTGGAGGGATGAAAACTCATCATTATGAAACAACATTAAAGAACCATGAATTACAAAGTCATAGTTAGAACCTTAATGTTTATTAAAAACCCTTATTACTCTTGGGAATATTGTTTCAAGTAATTTACCAAAACATTCTCCCGAATTCATGAGTTAAGTTTAATTTTTTTATTATTATTTCTTAATATTTAATATTAAACATTCTTTGAACCTATCATTTCTTATAAATTTTATAAATTTTGGTGAAACTTATAACGATTCTTAACTCTACCCCGTTAGTCATTAACATCGGGTCGATTCACATTCTACACTTCTTAACTCTACCCCGTTGTCATTAACATCAGGTCGATTCACATTCTACACTATGTAACGTAAGGTAATAGTAACATGGAAACTTTCTGTCCCAATTCAATTTTTAAAATCATTTCTCTCTCACATAATATGCAATTTTTTATTCTATTTCATTGTCATTACTCTACGCTATGCAATGAAATCCATGTCCAACAACTTAATGTTAAAATTTCATTGACATTTTTAATAGACCCTAATGCTAGAAAAATTAAAATATGCTTGCATGCATACATTTGAAATAGAAAACATAATGGTGCAATTTTCCTTTGCATTCAACCATAGTGCATATCTTGTTGAACCTGTTTAGCATATATATATAATTATATGCCAATCATTGAGGGTTTGGATATCGTGAAATAGGTGGTGTAGATATGTAGCAACGTTGTGGACATATACAAAAATGTTAATTGAGCATACATGAATAGGTAGTGTTGCCCACTATAACACAAGAAAAAATTATTGCATACTATGCAATGATATGAATCTCATTTCGTGAGAAAGTTATATGATTATTATGAGTAACCATGCACCATTTTCCTATAAACATGTTTTTCATTAAATACTATTTAATGAAATTGGAAGGAAATTAATTTTTTTAATGTACACAAAGCATGCATAAAATTAGAGGAGGATAAAGCATGTATAAAATTAAAGGAGGGTTAATTTAAATGATAATTCTTTTCTTTATAGCTATATAAATAATGCAATTAATTTTTTGACAATTTACTTTTCACACAAAATATTGAGAATGATAATTTAAACTAAATACAAAGCTACAATCCAATATGTGTTGTAAATATATTTCATTGTTCTATTAATAATAATCACAAATACATAATACATACTAATTGATATTTTTTTACACAACTAAGGATAAAAAAAACTTGTCATTGTAATAATAATGACAAAACTGAAATCTTTTGCTATTACAATTTTCACAAACTAATTTGGAGAAGAAATTTGGTCATTTGATGTAGATGTATCATTCCTTGTTGCATCTGTCTTGCTAAGAAAATTGGATATGTTTCGTCTTAATCTTCTAGAAGCATTTGCATTTTCTACCAAATCTTCTCTGAGGTTCTCCAGCACCAACACTACGTCTCTCATAGTTGGGCGTTCATCAGACAAATCTTTTGAACAAAGCAAGCCAACCCGCAACAAAGAAATTAGGCATTTGTATACACTATTTTCTACAAACTCATCTCCAACCACCTCACTGAAAAGGACACTATCAATTACATCCTTCACTCTATTTGGAAATGCTAGGTTCACCCACTTGTGCAAGTTTCGGTCCCCAACAAACATGGGACTAGTTGGTCGTTTTCTGGTAAGCATTTCTAATAACAAAATGCCATAGCTGTAAACATCCCCTTTGGTGGAAATTGTCTCACCCAGTCCGTACTCTGCATTAAAAGCAACCTTCATCAAATTTTACTCAACTAGTCCATACAAAATTGTTAATGAGAAATGCCTAGAAAAAGTAATGTCTTAAAACAATATACCTGGGGCAATGTAGCCAACAGATCCTTTCAAATTAATTGTTGAAGTAAGTGAATTAGTAGAGCTTGCACTGATTAATCTTGCAATACCAAAATCAGAGACATGGCCTATCATGTCTTCATCCAAAAGCACATTGTTGGGATTTATATCACAATGCACTACTTGCACAAATGAATCATGATGAAGATATTCCATGGCATGTGCCACATCTATGGAAATGTCTAATCGTGCTTTCAATCCCAATTCACATACTTCCTCGCCACCATCGTCATCTTTATTAGGATACAAATGCTTCTCTAAGCTTCCATTAGACATAAATTTGAGCACTAAACCTTTGAATTGGAGGTTGGAACATGAAGTTATGATTCTCACCAAATTTCGATGTCGAACCTTTTGCAAGATACTACACTCTGCTTTAAAAAATTTCTCAACTTGGTCATTTTGCCATTGGAGAACCTTCACAGCAATAAGTGTGCCATCACTCAAAACTCCTTTGTACACTGATCCAGAAACCCCTGATCCCAACAGGTTAGCCTCGGCAAATCCGTTAGTTGCAGTATGAAGTTCTTGATATGAGATCCGTTGGCGCTCTAACTTTTGGAAAATAGCTTGTGAAAAGTTAAAGCTTTGCACATGTATATTCCCTCTCCAAATAAATACCAAAAGTAGACAACATAGTATAAAAAAAATAGCTCCACTCACTGGCAATAGTATTATTTTCACAAATGAAAAATGCCTTTTTGTTGTTGGACATGTGGGTAACCCAAATTCTTGTGGTCCACAAAGGTTGGGATTTCCAATTAAGGACATGACAATTGCTTGATTTGCAAAGAAACCATGTTTTGGAATTTCCCCAGTGAGATTGTTGAAAGACAAATTCAAAAACTTGAGCATTTTCAAATTCTTGAGAATCATTGGTATTGTTCCTGATAAGGAGTTGGAAGAAAGATCTAGGTTCACAAGACTTTTTAAATTTCCAAGGGAGTCTGGGATATAGCCTTGGAAAGCATTTCCAGATAAATTCAATGATTGTAGTTCACTGCAACTTCCAAGTGTAGGCGGAATGACCCCCGTCAATTGATTCATGGAAATGTCTATAGCTTGAGCCATTGCAATTTTACCGATTCCCATGGGCAAGGAGCCTTCTAATAAATTCCCCGACAAATTCAAATAGAAATGTAAATTATAAAGTTCTACAATTTCTCGTGGTATGTTTCCAGAGAGCATATTGTGAGACAAGTCAAGCAATTCCAAATTTATACAGTTTCCTAAGTTGGCAAGTATGTTCCCTGATAACTGGTTGTGATGAAGGAGAAGTCTTCTTAGTTGTTTATGGGGTGCAAGGGAATTGGGAATATTTCCAGAGAGCATGTTTTCGCTAATATCCAAGAGACCAAGGTGTTGTAATTGTTCAAAGTCATCAGGGATGTTTCCTTCTAATCTATTATTGTCTAATTCCAACCTTTCTAATGCTTTAAGGTTTCCTAAGAGTGGAATGCTTCCATTTAAAAGATTTCTACTTAATTTTAGAAATGTTAAACTGCTAAGATTGTTGATATGTGGAGGGATGTTTCCTTGTATTATGTTCATCGATAAAGATAAGATAGACAAATTGGCAGAAAGCTTACCAATGGCAATGGGCAAGACACCAGTCAATAAATTGTTGTTCAAAGTTAAAATTTGTAGGCGAGAACAATTGGTAAGAGCAAGGATAAAGGGCATGGTTGTAGTGTTGCCACTGTCAAGTTGATTAGAGTGTAGGATTAGTCTTTCAAGGAGAGAGAGTTTTCCCAACTCTACTGGCACACTCCCACTCAACTTGTTGTTGTTTAGAGAGAGTGATTTGAGTTTTGAGCAATTTCCAATGGATTTTGGTATGTTTCCGATGAGTTGATTTCCGGCTAAAGAAAGCTCTGTCAAGTTAAAAATATTGAATAAAGAAGAAGGAATAATCCCTGATAATTCATTTTCAAAAAGATAAAGCCCTTGCAAATAGGTGAGTAAACCCAATTCATGTGGAATGTTACCACTGAATTTGTTCAAGTCTAATGATAACTTAATCAAACTAGAAATATTTGACAAAAAAGATGGAATGGTCCCTATCAATGCATTTTCACGAAGGTTAAGATAAGCCAGTGCCGAGAGGTTTCCCATGGAAGAGGGAATGTTACCTATGAGGTTGTTCTCTCCCAAGTAAATCACTTGGAGTTTCGTGAGTAAACCCAATTCTTGTGGAATATGACCAGTGAATTTGTTTGTAAATAGTGATAACTTAATCAAACTAGAAATATTTGACAAAAATGAAGGAATGGGCCCTGTCAATGCATTTTCATGGAGGTTAAGATAAGCCAGTGCTGAAAGGTTTCCTAGGGAATACGGAATGTTACCTATGATTTTGTTGTCTCCCAACCAAAGCTCCTGGAGACGTGTGAGGGAACCCAACTCTTGAGGGATATATCCATTCAGATTGTTATGCGCCAGCGCCAAGAAAGTCAAACGAAAGAGGCGTCCCAATTGAGTTGGGATATGACCATGTAGCACATTGTCTGAAAGATCGAGTGTTTGGAGAAAGGACAAATTACCAACGAAAGGAGAAATGGAGCCGCCCAGACCCATGCCACGGAGGTTGAGGGCGACCACTCGCAGTGGATGACGACGGCTGCAGGTAACAGCAGTCCAGTTGCACAAGGGGACTGCGGTACTCCAATCGGCCATGGAATTACTAGGATCACTGATGATGAGTTTCTTAAAGGCCAACAGGGATTTCTGGTCATCGTGAAATGAGTAGGCACGGGAGGCGAGGGAAAAAATGAAGAGCAGAAACAACACAGGTAAACCAAAACACAGAGACGACATAGTGGTTGAAATGAAAATGGAAATCGAAATTCAGAATTGCAGTGCTGGCAGGGCGTTGTGTTGGCAGAAACACAACGTTTCACAAGAGGGAGCGGAACAACAATAGGAAGTGAAAAATGGAG
>JASDQU011442906.1:17706-27750 GCA_032191745.1 Picea mariana | reverse complement strand
GTTTTCTCCCCCATGAGGGTTTCCCAGGATAAATGATGTGTCTCTTGTGATTGTGTATTTATCAGTGATCCTATGTTATTATATTGTTATCTATTGAAATGCAAAGAACTCTAATAGTAGCTTAAACCTTAACAAGTTTGACTATTGAGAGGGGGACACTAGCCAACCTTAGGGACCATTGTCTCTTGTGGATTCATATCCCCAGCTCGGGGTTGACTTGTTGTTGATAACTGGAACAATAGGTCTATAGTTGGGAGGAATTATTGTCCTCTATAGTGGGTTGCATATTACATAAGATAAGTGTTTTTATATGTTGTGTTGATTTGTGTTATATATATATATATACACACACACACACAGTTGTGCATTTTACTCTGAGTTCTCTTGGTTATTATTGTTTGTTGTGAGCATAATGATGATTGTTTTTGTATATTATTTAGTTTTTGCTATGCATAGTTAAGAAATTGCAATTACATTTTTAATTAGTATGGACAGCTGCATGAGTTTGAATGTCATGCTATGTGTTATTTCCACATATAGATTTGGTTTTAGAAAGTGTTATTGAGTCGTTTTAGAAAGTGACATGACCCAACTGGGGGTTGAGTACATTACAGACTAGTATCATAACTTAAGTTCAACACTAGACTTGTATGGGCCAAGAACCAGTGCAAATTTGAGCAATTTATTGTTATAGACTTTAGTCTGAGCAAATTTGGGGGAAAATGGTATAGAACCAGAGAGAAATCCCCAAATTTGTGGGAAAAAATGTGATTTAGTTGCCTCATAATTGTCTGACATGTTCAATGGTGTCAATCAACCAGATTGTAGAGTCAGATTTGACTTGAAAGATCAAAATTCATGTTTCTATTGCAACCAAAGGAAACTGGGTGAGTTGATGAATCGACGGCTGAGATCAGATTTGATCTCGAGATCAACAACCCATATTCATTTTAATAAATTTAAAAACTTCTAATGTTTTCAAAGTTTGGAAAAGTTACCAGATCAACGACCAAGATTCGTTTTTGGTTGTTGGGAAGATGAGACAGATTGATGGTCTGGATGTATTTTTGTTGTTGGAAGGTTGGATCAAAATAGACAGACAAGATCATTTTGGGTGGGAGATCGATGGCCCAAATTTACCTGGGATTTGATCGAATTATCTAAGTGTTGAAGGTCATCAACCGAATTTGTCGATGGTCGATGGTTGAAATGGAAATTTTGGTGAAGCGGTGGTTCAGCCAAAATAAATCTTCGATTGTTGATGGTCAATGGTCGAGGATCGGAAAACTTTGGTGCAAGTTGCATGCGTCCGAAGGAAATCTCTGATCGTTGATGGTGGATGATCGGGTGTCAGCAGATTTAGCAAGAGGTTTTAAACTAGTCCAAGAGAAATAGTTGGTCGTCGATGAGGGAAAAGATGATGATGACATGTCATGCCACATCAGCATCCATGTGTGATGTCACATCATCCAAGTGGGGCCCTAGGATGATGGGTCATGCCATGTCATCATCTACATGTCATGTCACGTCAACATAGTTGTTGCGTCAGACAAGGGATGGTTGACGGACGATGGTCGAGGTTCGGTGAATTTGTAACTAAGTTGGTCATTAGAGGAATTTGTCGATGACCGAACGTCGACGGTGAGGGATCAGCGAGATTCGTGAGAAATATTTGGTTTGTGAAGAGAAACAATCAATGGTCGATGATCAGGCATTGGGGAAATCGGTAGGAAAGTTTCATTTACAAAAATAAATCTTCGATCACCAACCGTCGATGGAGATCGAATCAACGGTCTAGATTGTTTTAAGTTGTCGATCGATGATCAAAATTGATCTGCGGGGTTTGGAAAGGATTAGAGAATCAACAAACCATATTTCACCCAATTTGAGATCGATGGATTAGATTTAAAAGGTTGTTGTAATAGTAAAACAGTGAAATTTCTATGAATTTTTTTATTTTTTGAAGGTCATGAAGTTGTGGGGCGATTTTGAGGCCCTAAACGACGTTTTTAGGAAATAAAAACCCACGCAAATAGAGTTTACCAAGGTATATGTTATTTTTATAACTTAAATAAAAGAACCTGGAGAGAGCTATCCAATAAGCTACTCCAGGGGCAAAACAAAGCTCGTATAAGAAAGTTACAACTGAAACAATTAAGGTAAAATTTTGGCAATAGTTTACTTCCAAAGGGCATAAATCCTTGCTCGGAAATCCATTTGAGGCACAAGAGAAGTATATGGAAATATTATGAACCATAGAAGATATCCATGGAACCATATTTGGGATCTTGGTATGTAAAAATGTGCAAGAAGAAAAAGAAGACATATGTAGCATATAGAGATAAATTGGGAAAAACAATCAAAACTTATTTGGACCATAACTTTCCTCTCAGAGCTTAGAATTGAGAAAATGAATAGTCACTGGAAAGTTCTTGAGGAGGAGAATACATCTATCAACCCAAAATTTTGAATTGGTTGCTAAAATTTTCTCAAAAAACAATAAAGTAATTATGTAGCAGTAAGAAAGTGGAAATTGCAATTTGTGAATGTTGTAACTTTCCACTCATAACTCAGGATGAGGCATGAGTAAAATTGTTGGAGATTTGTTCCAGAGAAGAATGTGTTTAAGAAATCATATTTTGACTTGGTGCATTGTGTTATTCATAATTGATGAGAATGATAACTTGCAATCTAATTAATAAATAATTTTCAATATGCTTAATTATAACAACAATTATTACATCCACATTCTTACATAATTAGAGATACATGAAAGGAGTATTTAGTTCATGTATGAGAACTAGAGATATGGAGGATGCGCAAGGGTTTTACAGAAATGAAGAAGATATTAGAGGTCTTCATATAAACATGGGAAATGATGAGACAGAGTCTAATGGAAGAATAGACGGGCACGAGCCTGTAACTATGAGAAACTTGCAAAGAGAAGTACAAAGTTATAGGGATGATAATGGAAAGATCATGAAATATTAGAAGGAGATACTACAAATCCTGAATATGGTGTAGAAGCAATTCAACAAATATTTGGGCACAAAGAAAGAAGCTAGTGCAAGGAAAGTAGAAGTTTCTAGATCTCATGAGAGGAGAGATGATCATGAAGGATTTAGACAGTCAAGGAGTGATAGCAAGCATAACAATCATCAATCCTGAGGGCAATCGACCAAAAGAGAATATGCACATTCAAGGTTGGATAAAATCCCAAGTATGTATCTTATCAGACATCATAGGAGGAGACACGGATCAGATAACTTGCAAGGGAAGCTGAAGAAAATCAAGCCACTATATTTTGATGGAGAGAACAAGAAAGGAGAAGATGTAGAAGCATGGTTGTTGGGAATGAGGAAATATTCCAGTTGCGTGATTACTTATCCAATGTAGAAGCTAGAATTGCAGCCTACCATCTTCAAGGAAATGCATCCATGCGGTGGGATCAGTTGAAGCAGGTTAAGCACCTTGATGAGAAAATAATTTCCTGGAAGCAATTCAAGAAATATTTTCAGCAGTAGTACTTGTTAGCAAAATATTATGACAAGAATATGCAAGAGTTCTTTGAACTCAAACTTGGGAACATGACCATGGATGAATATGAGAGAAATTTCTTGGAAATTCTTAGGTATGTGAGCTTCATCAAGGATGAGAAGGTCAAAATCCATAGGTTCCTATACAAGGAAAAAATCTAGTTTGATGAGCCTAGGAATCTAGAAGAAGCCATAAAAAATGTTAAGTATTTGTATGAGCAGAACAAAGGAAGACCAGATTTCAAAAAGGCTTGGGATGACAAGAATAAAGGAAATATGAATTAAATGAAGAAATGATTCAAGCCACCTTTTATAAGGAATAGTTTGCAATCACACCAGTAAGGGAAGCCATATCAAGGAGATCATAAAATGACAGATTCCTTTCAGAAGAGGTCAAGACAGCAACCCATAAAGTGTTGGGGATGTGAAGGAGATCACATGTATAAAGATTGTTCTCACCGGGGAGATAAAATGAAAAGTATTCATAACATCAAGCAAGAGGATATAGTAAAGGACGTGGGCAGAATCATGCCAAGGATCTATGCAGCCTTGGACAATAGACAAGCAAACTATCAATCCCAGATGATTGAAGTGGAAGGTAAAAGAGATAATCATCCCATAGCTAATTTGATTGATTATGGAGCTAGTCATAGCTATATAGATCTAAATCTAATTGAAAGATTTAAATTGAAGAAATGTAAGCATGAAAATTCTTGGTTAGTTCATCTAGCTATTGGAACTGAGAGGAGAATTAATGAGATTGTTAAAGAATGTCCTGTAAACATGAATGAAATTAACACTAAGATAGATTTGAACATAATACCACTTGGGTCTTATGACTACTTGATTGGTATAGATTGGATAGAAAAGAATTTTGTTGTCTTAGATTTTTATAACAAGGCTTTCACATGTCTTGACGAGGAAGGGAATTCAAGGACAGTGCAAGGTATTCCAAGGCCTATATATGTCTGAGATATTTCAGCATTGCAACTGAAAAGAAGTTTTATAAAAGAGTGCAGATATATGAAACCCATATGGAGGAGCCAACGATGGATAAAGAGCCAAGTTTTGAATATTTTCCAATCTTGAAGGAGTTTGAAAATGTGTTTGAGGATTTTCCAAGATTTCCACCAAAGAGGGACATAGATTTTTCTATTGACTTAATGCATGGAGTTTCCCCAGTGTCTAAGACTCTCTATAGAATGATCACATCAGAGTTAAAACATTTGCAAATGCAGCTAGAAGAATTGTTAAAGAAAGAGTACATACGCCCAAGTGATTCTCCTTATGGTGCCCTAGTCCTATTTTTTAAGAAAAAAGATAAATGTTGAGGTTATGTATTGACTTCAGACAGTTGAACAAGGTTATAGTCAGGAAAAAATATCCCTTTCCAAGGATTAATGATATTTTCATCAACTAAAAGAAGCAAATATACTCTCCAAGATTTACTTGAGGTTAGGTTATCATCAAGTGAGAATCAGAGAAAAAGAAACTAGCAAAACATCCTTTAAGACAATGTATGGACACAATGAATCTGTAGTGGTACATTTTGGGTTGACAAATGCACTCGCTACATTTATGTGTCTGATGAATGGAGTGTTCAAGGATTTCCTAGATAAGTTTGTCATTGTATTCTCGGATAATATTCTTATCTATTCCAAGACACAGGAGGATCATGAGAAACATTTGAGGATGGTGCTACAAGTGTTGAGGGAGAACCAATTGTATGTCAAATTGAGTAAATGCAGTTTTTCTCAAAAGCAAATCCATTATTTGGGTCACATTGTTTCATAAGACAACATAGCAGTAGATCCGGAAAAGATTGAAGCAATCAAAAGTTGGTCAGTGCCAACAAACATTTCATAGGTCAGATCATTTATGGGTCTAGTTGGATACTAAAAGAGATTCATTATGAGATTCTCCAAAATTGCACACCCAATGACATATTTGCAAAAGAAAGGAGTAAAATTTGAATGGAGTGCGAAGTGTGAAGAAAATTTGCAGTGCTTAAAAGATGTATTAACCAGTGCGCCTATTTTAAAAGTTGCATATCCAGATGAGGATTTTGTTGTGTGCTCATTCTATGGATAGATGGAGTCCTTATGCAAAATGGACATGTAATTTTTTATGAGTCCATAAAGTTGGAGCATGAAATAAATTATGGCACACATGACTTAGAGTTGGCAGCCATAGTACATGACTTAAGTATGTGGAGGCATTACCTTATGGGAAGAAAATTTGAATTAAGGACAGACCATAGTGGTCTAAAATATGTGTTTGAATAACCAACACTGAATTCTAGACAAACTAGATGGCTGGAATTTCTTAGTGAATATAACTTTGACATCAACCACATAAAGGGAAAAGAGAATAAAGTGGTTGATGCACTCAGCAGAAGGGTGAATAAAATGCATGCTACATCCATTAGTATGTAAAATAAATATATAAAAGATAGAATTCTAGAGGTTGTAACAGCAGATCAACATTATGTGCAAGTTAAAGAAAGCTTACAACAGAAAAACGTACAGCAGAAATATAAGGATTACAAACTAGAAGAAAATGGAATCCTCTTATTCTATAACAGAGTTTATGTTCCCAATTCTCAAGAATTGAAAATTTTGATTTTGAAGGAGATGCACAATATGACATACATTGGGCATCCAGGATACCATAAAACTATTACAGTTGTAAGAGGCCAATATTTTTGGCCTAGTATGAAGAAAGATGTCACTGATTATTTGGCCAAATGCATGGAATGTCAAAAGGTAAAGGTTGAACACAAACATCCATCGGGATTGTTGCAGCCACTACCCATTCCTGAATGGAAATGGGAAGTTGTTACTATCGATTTCATTACCAAATTGGCTAGGACAGCAAGGCAACATGATTCCATCATGGTAGTGGTAAACAAACTTACAGAGGTTGCACATTTCATTCCAGTAAAAGTAACTCATAAGGCAGTCAATATTGAAGATATATATATATATGAGAGAGATTGCCTTAGGCACACCAACTATTTAGTTTGTCTAGAATTTAGTGTTGGCTATTCAAACAAATATTTCAGACCACTATGGTCTGTCCTTAATTAAAATTTTCTTCCCATAAGATAATGACTCCACATCCTTAAATCATGTACTATGGCTACCAACTCTAATTCATGTGTGACATAATTTATTTCATGCTCCTTCAACTTTATAGACTCATAAAAAATTACATGTCCATTTGGCATAAGGACTCGATCTATCCCTTCCTTGCATAAGAAATCCATAAGGTTTTCTCCTTTCTGTCATCGTTAAAGTTGGAATCAAGGTTTTGCGTGGGTTTGTGGTTTGGAAACCCTGGTTGTTTTTTGTTATGAACAAGGATGGAACCCAATTGGAACGATGTTAAAATATTCTTCGTCGACATGAAGAAATTTCTCATGTGAATTGCTCGGCCCTTCAGCACATCTTCGGAAAATTGGTGTATATGGAGCATGCAATTGCCAATATTACAAACCTGCTCATGGGTCAAGATCATCGAATTGATGGAATATAAATAAAGTGTCAATACCTCAGGCCCATGGTCTTGCCACAACATTCATATTCGATTTCAATTAACCAAGATGCAGCAGTGTCCCGCCACAGAGGTAATTTTGATGGAGAACTTGGGGGTCGTGATACGGTGCCTATGGAAGTGGAAGAAGACTCTCTACCACCTGGAAGAGAGCAAGAGGCTCAAGATGACGAATCTATGCATCAGTAAATGTTTTTAAAACACTTTTTTCATTGGGACAGTTTGTTAAAGAAGTCAATAATTAATTTGTATGGAAATACTATTGGGAGAAGTCTATGTTTTGTGTTATGATAGCAGTAGGAAAATATACATGCCTTGAGCCAAATTTTGTAATTATGTTTGACATTGTTGTTTTCTTTGACACAGCCCCCTTATACTAATACAATCTTCAGTTTCAGTTTAAAAAAAACTACAATTGTTTTTGTTGTGGGGGATTTTGGATTGATTGTTGTGTGTTCATGAATGAAGGACCTCACCAACCTTATTTCCAATGATGGTTTTGATTCTTCTAGGGTGCCCATTGCTACCAAGGTGTTAGTGTCATTATTTTCAAGGTAGGGTTATGGTTTTTTCAAGAGTTTACAAAGTCATGCTTTGGTCTGGGGAAGAACAATGCATTCCAAATTGAGTCATTGAGTGTGTATGTTTTCAAAGAGTTTTGTCTCATGAAAGTTTTCAATGTATTTGGGTCATTATTCTAAAATTGTCGCTATAAACTCTAAAGTGGTATGTCAAAAAGAGTCAAGTCATAAATTCTAGGTGAAAGGTTCTTGCAGGGGATGTCATGGAACATAATGGCACATTATGAAAGATAGAGAGACATCAAAGGTCATCATGTCATATTTGTTATCTTCAAAATGATTTTCGTACCTGGCCTGCAAAAAATTGCATATGTTGTGTAAATTCATTGTGAAAATAGTTTGGCACTACCCAAATTGTCATGTCATCCTAAACGGTTTAATCACATTTCAAATCATTTTTTTGCTTGGCATATGCATGTCTTTCCCCTCCCATTTTTCAATGAAAAGGACCATCTACCATCGATCAGATCCCTTTCCTTCAACAAATTCAAAATACCCCACCTGCTACGCAAACTTTCTAGCTCGCTACTCCAGCTCTGTATGCCCACTACGCAATTTTCACACAGTAAACGCGCACTGAGCATCCCATGTTTCTCAAAATTTCGTTATGCAAAGATTGAAGGGTTTTGTTTTGTGTCTAACAAGTATCTTGCGCCTATATACATGAGATATAAAGACTAGTTTATCATATTGATGAGTCCTTTGATACAATTGAGAAAACCCTAATCTTGTTTTCCACTGTGTAAAGTTCCATGTCCGAGCTTTAGCCATTGAAACTCCTTGTCCTTACCAGTCTCGGTCTTTTATCTTACATCTGTAGCATGGAAACTCAAGAGAAAAAGAAATACAATAAAGGAGGCAGTTTGTTGAGATGTGAGCCACGGAGCTTGAAATTGATAAATTATGATCCATCATTTAGGGTTTCCTTTGAGCAAGTTGAGTGAATGAGGTTTTGCAAAAATATTCAAGGTTTCAATGTGCAGTTAACAAAGGACTTTTCCCTCAACTTCAATGGTGTCCAAATGAATATTGATGATATTACCTTCCAAGTATCACAGGAGACAGTAGTTGTTGCAACTAAGATTCTAGTTCAAGGGGAGAAATGGTTTAAAGGTATGCCTCTTGATCCAGCTTTCTACACTAATTTCTTGAAACCCAAGTACAAAAAGCAGAAGTTTGGTGTTATTATTCCAAGAGAATGCATATTGGAGCATTATGAAAAGTTGTTAAGAGTGGTTCAGCGAAATTTCACTTGTGAGGGAAGATTTGACAGAGTATATCAGTATCATATAAGGATTTTAATGCATTTCACATGAAAGAATATTTTAAATTTACCTTTTTACCTATACAGAAGCTTAGGTAAAATGTTAGACAAAGTACAGGCTAGGGTTGATCATCTTAAGACCAATTTGTTTCATTTCTCTCTGGTGAAGTTACTAGTGGTGGAAGAACTCAAGAAATTGAACAGAGACCGGGACTCTTTCTTAGCTTCAGCAAACATTCCTTTAGACCCAAAAGGAGACAACCCTCATCTGCTGAGAAAGTGGATTCTAAAGATTCAAGTGGGAAAGAGAAAAGGTCTGCAGAACAGGGCATAGGAAAAGGAAAGTAAATTGAATATTCTTCACCAAGCCAGCTAGCTAAGAAGAACGGTAGGATGCTACACTTTGTTGATGAGGTGGATGAAACACCAAAATTGAGTAGTCCAGTCACAAGGTCAGCTACCAAAAGACTACCTATACATGCCTTGCATACACAATCTGTTGAACACTCAGTTCAAGAAGTGGATAAAGATTAGGTGCAGTCAGGAGAGAAAGACAAAATAATCAGAGAGTTACAAGATCAGCTTAAAGAAGTTCAACATGTCATAAGCTCAGTCCTATCATGAAAACATGGAGATGAAGAGGAAATTGGCTAAAAAGGTTTCTAACATTCAAACACCATGGGATGAAATAGGTTCAAAGAAGGAAACTGTTTCAAAGGTTCCAAAAGGTTCTAAAGGGAAAGAAATCAGGAAAAGTCTTAAAATAGTGGATTTTACTAAACCTGTACACACTTTGTAATGTCCCTTTCCAAATAGGAGCTCCATAGAGGATGCTAAATGGTATAAGCCCCGTTAGACTATAGCTAGGGATAGACAATGGTAAAAAGGATTACTAGAGGTCATTCCAGTCAAAGGTGTTATAATCGGAAAGTGGCATTGAGCTAAAAGTGGTTTAAAGCACTTTTAAGCCAACTTGAGCTAAAAATAGAACAGATGAGGTAAAATTAGAAGTCAACAGCGAATTAGGGTTTTGAGAAACTATAAGAGAAGGTTCAACGACCTAATTCATCATGATGCAGAGTTTGACTTGTCATTGAGGAGAGAGGCA
>JASDQU011442906.1:5420-17686 GCA_032191745.1 Picea mariana | reverse complement strand
GTTTAAAGCACTTTTAAGCCAACTTGAGCTAAAAATAGAACAGATGAGGTAAAATTAGAAGTCAACAGCGAATTAGGGTTTTGAGAAACTATAAGAGAAGGTTCAACGACCTAATTCATCATGATGCAGAGTTTGACTTGTCATTGAGGAGAGAGGCACATATCAAGAGAGGTAGCTCAGTGGATTCCATGAGGAATACACCAGTGGTTGATTTCGGTGTTGAGAGACACACCCTAGTCACCAAGGAGATCACGTAGGGCTTCCATCAGTGTTCAGCAGTAGGGGCGCACTTGTTCAAGGAGAGGGCACAACTTCTGAGGAGTTTTAGTGGATCGACTTGTCCCATTCAGGGAGAGTTCAAAGAATCCCTTCCAACCCAGTTGAGAGGAAGGCTAGGGGTATCTTTTGCCCAGTTCCTCGTCAAATTCCAACGGAGGTATCATCTGGGGCACATTTTCCAGACATTGGGAGTGCAGCACTTGGGGAGGACACATTCGGGGTTCCCGAGCGATCATCAAATCAGAGCAAGGGAAACCCTTTCGACCCATTTCAAAGTAATCCAGGGCAATCAGTTTGAGACACTTACCAACCTATTCTGACAGTGGAATCACTAGGGCACAATTTTCCAGTAGCAGAGGGGTGTATTCCCCCAAGGGGATCCATCTGAGGTCCAGACACACTAGTAGAGGTCCGAAAAGTCACCAGCACTGAGAGGTAGAGCAGGGCGCACTATTTGGGACAATTTCTAGGCAATTCCGAGAGGTTTAGCCACTAAGGAAAACTTTCCAAACTTGCAACAGTTGTCGTATGAGTTATCGTAACCTGCAGCATATCTTCGTCTCATCCATCACATTCCACAGCATCCTTCTAGTATCAATTATTATTGTTTAAATTTTTATTATATTACGGCTAAGATCCTTTTGTCAATTGATCTAGCCAAGTGATTTATTTTACTCAGCCGCATTTAGAATTGTACTCACAAAGATATCATAATATAAGATTTACAATATTTTGTCTCATTTACTATCTATATGATCATTTATATGATGTAACAATGAATTATCTACAGTAGACATATCATATCAGCAGTATTTCCCAGACTATCCAAGTCAGGAACATTACAGTGGTATCAAAGATTTATTCCTGCCAGCCTGTGACTAAAGACGATGATTCCAGCAGAGAACCCAAAGGGTCATGAGCACGTAGGTGACAAATATGTCACTTACAATAGATGCAAGGAGAGAAGACCCAGACCTAATTTTCCCCCTTTCCCTCCCAAATCAAAGGAAGAGGAAGAGGAACATAGAGAAGCATAGAGAATATCATAGTGTGAGGTTGAGCATGAGGTAGAGAGGATGTTAGGAGACAGATATGAGAGACCAAAGGGCAGTGGTAAGGCCCCCATGGAACCAGAGGTAGCCTTCATGCACGTAATCATAAATATGGTAGTCATTCAGCATGCTATGACTCGGTCTTTGGCGCAGATGGATGATAGATTGGCTATAGTGGGCACCCCGGGCACACAAGCCCCACATGCAGCATAGGGGAACTCAGGGGAAAGAAGTAGAACCTAGACACATACTCGCACATATACCCCTTCGAGTAGGATTCCCAAGCCATTGTTCCCTATTTTCCAGAGGGAACCCCCAGCAATGGCACAGCAATCGATAGCACAGAGGTCACCCACTCAGGCAGAGGACATTGCAGAATACAGGAGGGAATATGCAACATTGGGCTGTGACTTCCATCAGGACATGACCCTGATCAAGTATTGTGGACTCAAACTCAAGAACTGCCCCACAGAGCCTCAGAGAGGAGGACAGCAGTAGCAGTAGGGACACAACATTGGTTTCATCTAAAAAGTTGGTAAACTCACTATACCTTCTTTTGATGGATCGTGAAAATGCACAGCCAGAGCTTGGGTACAAAAGTTAGACACATACTAAAAGCTCAACCAGATGACCGAAACAGAAGCCATCATCTTTGCTACCCTACACTTGGAGGGTGAAGTACACCAGTGGTGGCATCATGGACTGGTGATGTTGGGACACAGTCACATCACCTCCTATAGAGAGGTCATAGAGAGACTCATGGACAGGTTTGACACGAGGGATCCAGAGACCCATTTCAGGGATCTAGCCTAGTTGAGACAAACTGGCACAACAGAGGCATTCATCCCATAGTTTTAGTGGGTGGCAGTGGCAGTGGCAGTGACAGATATATCTGATCCCAGGTTGATCATGTTATTCAAAGAGGGGCTCACATAACCCTTGAGATGATGGGTGAAGGCATACAGGCCTCACACTTTGCAGGATGCCATCTTATGCACTCGAGATTTGGAAGATTCTACGTCAAATACTAAAGCCTTTGCCAAACCATTCATACCACAAAGGGGTCGAGACAAGAAGCCATTCCAGAGAGAATGGAATGGAAAGGAGAAGTTGGATGGTGAGACGAGGTGAGAGCTTATGAGGAAGAAACTTTGCTTCACCTGCAAAGACCCTTGGGTCCTAGGCCACATGTGCATGGGAAAGGGAGAGATTCATTATATAGAGGTGGCAGCAGACAGTGTGGACAGTGAGGAGGAGCAGCATGATAGTGGATCCACTAGCTTAGAGGAGGATCTAGCATAGCAAGAGGAGCAGCCTCCACATAGACCACCGACATCAGCAAGGACTCACCCACCAGTAGTGCCACAGCCTCATGAGCAGGCTAACAGATGGAAAGAATCAAAGGGAGGAGTCATAGTGACCCTTTCTGGTGTTCCCAGGTATAATACCCTCTGGATAGAAGGGATTATTCAGGGACAGCAAGCAATCTCCCTGATAGATGGTGGGGCCACCCACAACTTAATTGATTCCTCATTGGTATGAAGGCAAGCACTTCAGACAGAGGAGTTTTAGGGGTTTGATGTTGCAGTAGCAGATGGCCATACAGTGGAGTGTCTAGACAGACTTCCGGACTTGGAGATAAAGTTAGACAACTACACGGTTAGAGACACATTTTATGTGGTTGACCTATGTGCCAGCAAAATTCATAAATTTCTTCCTTTAAACAAAGATCTAGCCACTGATCCTCAAAAGAAAACCCATCTTTTAGAGACCAAGTGACAAGAGAGATCCCTCTCTAAACTGAAAGGGTTAGTTTCAGTTCTAAAGTGGTTTTGTGGTTACCTTTGTGATTTTCTTCCTCAGCCAAGCAATTTACATAGTGCTAACACAAGCCATGGAAAGATACTAGTTTTGAGGAGGATATTGGAAATTGGATTGATTAGTCCAAAATGAATTATAAAATTGAGATGAATCTTGAGACATATGAGCTAGTCTAGGTTGTCAAGGTCATATTTGAGAAACAAAGAAAATTTGTTGTGCTTCTTCATTGGACTCTTGGTACATAACATTTAGCCCAGTAATGAAGGGTAGCTACTAGTTGCATGGCCTTGTTCACATATCCCATAGAGTTCAACCTTAACTAGTGGGAAATCCCTCAAGGGATGCTTCTTTCTACATTTAGAATGAAATATTGCTAATGCTAAATATGTTTCTTCACACTTTTGCGTCACTTGCATGTTAAAATAATTAAAAAGAAATACCTATGCAAGTGTTTCTCATCACCTAGGCACCTAAGGGGTGAGAAAGTGCCTAATGTGGACCCTAGTCATTTAATTTGTGAGAGAAAAATTAAAAGGTGACTTTATGAATTTAGTGAGAGGGTGAGTGAATGGACATTCAATCTCATCCACTCATCTCATCTAATCTAAACCGTCGAATGAGATGACTCTTCACCTTCCCTCATGTGGTCGACTACAGTAGGAGGGCGCACCCATTCTTGGGTTGTTGAAACAATTTTGAGAGAGAAAGAAGGAGATGAGATCAAGCTTGAGAAAGGAGGCAACATTTATAGAGCTAGAGAACGCATTTCGAGGCAGCAATCTAGAACGCACTTCAAGGAAGAGTTTAGCATTTAATGCAATCTTTACAGTACGGATTTCTAGAGGTCGTACAACCACTTTTATGCACAAAAATCGAGGAAGACAACAACTAGAGTTATGAGGAGGTTGGTGTGCATTCCAAGGCATCCACACAAGCATTTACTTGCACAAAAATTGAGGCAACTACTAGCATTTATTTCTGGGTGAATTTCCGTACAGTCCGTATAGATTTGGCACAAATTTTGAGGGTCGTACAGTCCAGATTTGGGCATTGTTTTCGAGGAGAAAAGGCACGAATTTTGAGGATCTATTCTTGTTGCATATTCAATACATAATACTCAGAAAAAGGCACAAAAATAGAGACAATTTGTACAGCATTTATTGTTGGGACAGCCATACAGTGGTACGAATTTCTAGCATAGAAATCGAGGAGCTTTTCCAGGACTGTTCAGAAGGAGTTTTGTTGAAGAAATTCTGAGATAAGTTTGTGTAATTTCTGAAGATGAATATATTGTAAATGAAATTTATTTGAAGCTCACAAATAATAAAAATTCCCTCTCTCACTCGTTTTCCCCTTGTGGGTTTTTCCAGGGTCGTTGTTAAACCAAAAATCACTATGTTAAATTTTATGAATATTGTGTTGCAGATATGGTTTTATTTTTGCATTAAAGATTGTTCAGAGTCCTCATGTTTCAGTTCTGAAAATTTGTTTATATGTTGAGTTTATTTGGCTGCCATATAACTGGGTTTGGGCATTAAACACTGATTGAAAATCAGTGACACTTGAAACTGGGTGGGGTCTGAAATTTTACATGGTATCAGAGATGAGTTAAAGAGAGGTAGATTTATATCAGCGAGTCAGAAAAGTGGGACAACAGTCACTTCACTGGAAAAAAATTTGAATTTTTCATTTTCAGCAGAAAAGGGTCAATGGCTACTGGTTTGAGGGTTGAGGATAGACTTGATGGGGCAGTGAACTTTGGTGCTTGGAAGGAGAGGATGATCTTACTGTTGCAAGAAAGTGAGTTATGGGATATTGTTGAGAACTCCACAAAAAATATTGTGAATGCACCCACAGATGCCACTCTTCTAGCAGCATACACCAAGAAGAGTATCAAGGCTAAGAGGATTATTCGTGATGTCATCAATGACCATTTGATTCCTCATGTGACAGGGAAGGCAAATTCCTATCAGATGTGGGAGTCCTTAACGAAGTTGTACCATAGTACAAATGAAAACTGGAAGATGGTTTTGAGAGAAAAACTAAAGAGCATTAAAATGACCAAGGCTAAAAATGTGGTCACATATCTTACCAGGTTGACACAAGTGAGAGATGATCTTGGAGTTGTGGGGGAGGCCATTGCTGAGAGTGATCTTATGAGGATAGCATTGAATGGAGTTTCCAAACAATGGGTTGGTTTTGTTGAGGGAATTGTGGCTAGGGAGAACCTTCCCAAGTGGGAATGTCTTTGGGATGAATTTGTTCACGAGGAGACCCAGAGAGGTTATGTGCATGGCAGTTCATCTACTGGTCATGATGAGGAGAATGTGGCTCTTGCTACCAACAACAAGAAGAAATTCAAAAAGGGTCCTAAGGGAGGAAATAAACTAAAGGGTGAAGGAAAGAAGGACATGAGCAAATTCAAGTGCTTTGCATGCCACGAGTCTGGGCACTAGGCACGACAGTGTTCGAACAAGAAGAAGAAGCAAACAGCAGCTTCAGAAGCAGTGGAAGAGTTATCCACCAAGTTTGATAAGGATTTTTCTTTAGTAGTGTGTCTTTCCACTAGGACCACTCATTCCAGTGTGTGGTATATTGACAGTGTTGCCTCCCGCCATATGACAGGTGTCCGTGAACACTTGATAGATCTTACTCAGATTGGTGATCTTGAGGTAGTGCTTGGAGATGATCGGGTGGTCAAGGTAGTTGGTAGTGGGATAGTATCTTTTCAGAGGGATTCTCTACCTCCCATGTTGTTGAGAGAGGTCCTATATGTTCCTGGCTTGAAGAAGAGCTTGGTTTCAGTTTCTGCTATTGAGGAGAGGGGTTATGAGGTGTTGTTTTGTGATGGACGGGTGATCCTATTCCCCAAGGGGTCCAGTATCACTTCGGCCAAAGTGATTGGGACTCGACATGAGAAGGTGTACAAGCTCATGTTCCATCCAGCAAGTGCATTATGTCACTCTACCAGCAGCAGTGATCTTTTTGAGCTATGGCATGGGAGGATGGCTCATTTGCATCATGGGGCTCTGAGGATAATGAGGGAGATTGTGACTAGAGTTCCAGAGTTTAGTACAGAGCACCAGGAGTTGTGCAAGGGGTGTGCTTTGGGAAAGTACACCAAGACTGATTTTCCAAGCAATGACAGTAGAACGTATCCTTGATCTTATTCACTCTAACGTATGTGGCCTAATGTCTTCAGCATCCTTGACTGGTTGTATATACTGTGTCATATTCATTGATGACTTCTCATGGAAGTCTTCGATTTTCTTCATGAATACCAAAGGACAAGTCTTCAATCGGTTCCAAGAGTTCATAGCTCTTGTGGAGAACCAAACTAGGAAGAAAATCAGAGTTCTGAGGACAGACAATGGAGGTGAGTATACCTCCAAGGAGTTCATGGACTTTTGTACAGGAGAGGGCATAAGGAGAGAGTTGATTGTTCCTTACTACCCACAGCAGAATGGGGTTGCTGAGAGGAAGAACAGGGCCATAGTTTGGGTTGAGAGAGCCATGTTACATGATCAGAGGATGCCACTATTTATTTGGGATGAGGCATGCTACACTGCAGTTTATCTGTAGAACAAGAGTCCACACAGAGCAGTGGGGAGTATGACTCTTGAGGACGATTTCTTTGGGAAGAATCCTGAGTGGGGCACTTTAGGATTTTTGGGTACCTTACATATTCACATGTCCCTTCTGAGAAGAGGACAGAGCTAGAACCCACGGCAGAGAAGGGAATCTTTGTTGGGTATAGAGAGACTTCAAACGCTTTCCGCATATACATCCCTTCCTTGAGGAAGACAGTTTTGAGAAGGGATGTGAGATTTGAGGAGGATGGAGCCTTTAGGAATTCAAGAGGGACAGAGACGGGTGAGCAGTCAGCACCTCAGATTCAGGATATTCCTCAGCGAACTTCAGTGACACAAAGTTCGGGACCACCCGTTTCGGTGACAACTAGTCCACAGGTGACATGGCCACAGATGTCAAGGTCACAAGTTACTGGTCTACAGGGTTCAAGATCGAGTTCTCCATATTCTACTTCAGGGTCACAGTCTTCAAGTGATGGGGTTGCGTAGGGAGATTCCCCTCCATGGAACAC
This sequence comes from Picea mariana, assembly GCA_032191745.1. Classification (NCBI taxonomy): domain Eukaryota; kingdom Viridiplantae; phylum Streptophyta; class Pinopsida; order Pinales; family Pinaceae; genus Picea; species Picea mariana. The sequence continues at coordinate 10,432 of JASDQU011442906.1, read as the reverse complement.
TACTTCAGAGAGGAGAAAGCCTAAGTGGCTTCAGGATACTTTGAGGGAGGCACAGGGTTTAGTGGGGAATCCCAGGTAGGTTGTGAGGGAGAGTAAACCTCCTGAGAGATTTTGCAGCTACATCACGATGGTGAGCAGCATCAGGGAGTCTGATCCTTCCACTTTTGAGGAGGCTATTGGTAGACAGGTTTGGAGAGATGCCATGATGGAAGAGTACAATTCCATCATGAAGCATGATGTTTGGGAGATTGTTCATAGACCTGAGGGGAAGTCAGTGGTGTCTTCCAGGTGGCTCTATAAACTCAAGTATGTTGCAGATGGCAGCATTGAGAAGTAAAAATCCCTCTTTGTGGCTTGGGGGTTCTCAGAGGTTGAGGGAGTTGATTATGATGAGACCTTTGCACCGATTGCTAGATATACCTCTATCGGGTCAATGATCTCTATTGCAGCAGAGATGGGTTGGAAGATCCATCAGATGGATGGGAAGACCACATTTTTGAATGGTCTCATATAGGAAGAGGTGTATATTGAGCATCCATTGGGCTTTKAGGTGCATGGGAGAGATTCTCATGTGTGCAGACTGAAGAAGGCATTGTATGGGCTGAAACCAGCTCCCAGATCTTAGTATTGGAGGATTGATGCCTACTTGTAGCAGTTGGTCTTTGAGAAGAGTGAGGCGGATCCCAACCTATACTTCATTGTGGTTGGAAAGGATCCTCTCATACGCTTGCTATATGTGGATGATATTTTCATTACAGGGGCAGAGAAACTCATCACTAGCTGCAAGGAGAGCCTTGCTTCAGAGTTTGAGATGATTGATATTGGACTGATGCACTATTTTTTAGGATTGGAGGTTTGGCAGGATCCTGGACATATGTTCCTGGGACAGGGGAAGTATGCTTGTGACATTCTGAGGAGATTCCAGATGGAGGATTGTAGGCCTATGACCACTATGATGATTACCAACTGGAAGAAGCTTCATGCTTCTAAGTCATAGTTGGTTTATTCCACTTCATATCGTCATTTGATTGGTTCTTTGATGTATTTTCTCAATACCAAGCTAGATATGTGTTTTGTTGTCAACACTCTTAGTCAGTTCATGGTGGAGCCTAGGAGAGTGCATTGGGTGGCAGCAAAACATGTGCTTAGGTTACCTTTGTGGTACAGTGGATTATGTTCTGGACTATCTGAGAGGGGATAGAGTTTGATTGGTGGGCTACACAGATTCAGATTGGATAGGATGTGTCAGTGACCGGAAGAGTACTTTTGGGTGTTGTTTCTGATTGGTCTTAGCAGTGGTTTCTTGGTTCAGTCAAAAGCAAAAATCAGTGGCTTTGAGTTCTGCAGAGGCTAAGTATATGGCTTCCAGTCAGGCCAGTTGTGAAGCTCGTTGGCTTCGCAAGTTGTTGGTGGGATTTTTTGGTGTGCAGTTGAGGCCTGGTATGATTTACTGTGACAATCAGAGTTGCATTAAACTCTCTGAGAAACCATTTTTTCACGACAGGTCTAAGCACATTGAGATTCAGTATCACTTCATCTAGGATTATGTTCAAAGAGGAGCAATTGAGCTACAATACATATCTACAAATGAGCAGGTTGCAGATATACTCACTAAAGCCTTGGGCAAAGGAAAGTTTGTATTCTTCAAGGACAAGCTTGGAGTGGTGAGTAACACTTTCCTCAGCAAGAGGGAGTGTTAAAATAATTTTAAAAAATTACCTAGGCAAGTGTTTCTCATCACCTAGGCGCTTAAGGGGTGAGAAAGTGCCTACTGTGGACCCTAGTCATTTAATTTGTGAGACACAAATTAAAAGATGACTTTATGACTTTAGTGAGAGGGTGAGTGAATGGACATTCAATCTCATCCACTCATCTCATTTAATCTCAACCGTCCTATGAGATGACTCTTCACCTTCCCTCATGAGGTCGACTAGGGTAGGAGGGCACACCCATTCTTGAAATAATTTTGAGATGGCAAGAAGGAGAGGAAGTCGAGCTTGAGAAAGGAGTCAACATTTGCAAATATAGAGCATGCATTTCGAGGTAGCAAGCTATCACGCACTTCAAGGAAGAGTTCAACATTTAATGCAGTACAGATTTCTAGAGGTCGTACAACCATTTTTATGCATGGAAATCAAGGAAGATAGCAGCTAGATTTCTAAGGAGGTTGTCATGCATTCCAAGGTAGCCACACAAGCATTTACTTGCACAGAAATCGAGGCAACTATTGGCATTTATTTTTGGGTGAATTTTCGTACAGTTCGTATAGATTTGGCACAAATTTCAAGGGTTGTACAATCCATATTTGGGCATTGTTTTCGAGGAGAAAAGGAACAAATTTTGAGTTGTTCCTGTTGCATATTTCGTATAGAATACTTAGAAAAGGCACAAAAATCGAGACAATCTGTACAGCATTTATTGTTGGGACAATTGTACAGTTGTACGGATTTCTAGCACAGAAAACGAGGAGCTTTTCCAAGACTGTTCAAAAGGAGTTTTGTTGAAGAAAGTATGAGATAACTTTGTGTAATTTATGAAGATGAATACGTTTTTTGAAATTTCTATGAAGCTCACAAATAACAAAAATTCCCTCTCTCACTGGTTTTCCCCTTGTGGGTTTTTCCAAGGTCGTTGTTAGACCAAAAATCATTGTGTTAAATTTTCTGAATATTGTGTTGCTGATATGGTTTTATTTCTGCATTAAAGATTGTTCATAATCCTCATGTTTCAATTCTGAAAATTTTCTTATATGTTGATTTTGTTTGGTTGTCATATAATAGGGTTTCGGCATTAAACATTGACTGAAAATTAGCGAAACTTGAAACTGGGTGGGGTCTGAAATTTTACATTGCAATGTGTCCAATTGAGAACATAGAGAGCTTAAAATATATGTCTTGAAGTCTTCTCATAGGTTCCCAATTTCTACTCAAGTAACTCCTCCAAATGATTTTGAAATTCGAGCTATAGTATCTCAAGGTCTCTAACCATGCTTTGCATTACCTCATGATTAGCATTTGTATAGCTCATATAGATTTGTCCATAACTTAGCTAAAAAACATCTTCAACCTCTATCAAATTTAAAAAGTCAATTTAATCATCCTAAATTCCTCTCAAGAGAATAATTCGTAGAGTTTCTAAGTCCAGCATACTCTATTTTGATTCCTGAAAATTAAACTAGAACCTTTCTACATAATCCTTCAAACTTTTGTCCTCTTTCTAAGTCATCTTAAAGATCTCATCTTAAATTCCTGACTCTGCAATAGTCCTAATATTTCTTTAGGAAGTTTTGTCGCATTTCATCCCAAGTGCAAATGTTATTCCCACCAAGTCCCATGAACCAACGATGTGTTGCATTCTTGAGTGTGGCAAGGAATAATTTCAATTTTTTAGCATAACTTATAAAAAGCACATCAAGCTCAAAATGGAAGGTATTCGAATATTGTGCACCATATGTGTAGGTTACAGGTGTACACGTATCGTGTAGACTATAGGTCTTGTGCATTCATTTATTATAATGATTCTATGGAAGGAAATGACATCACTAAAATGAATCCACTCTTTGCAAAATTGAAATTTACACATGTGGAATTAAATGGAAATCAAGTTTGTAGAATGAAATAGAAATCACAAATGTGGAATGCAATGTTATTCACTTATAATTATGAACAAGAACTCTTAACCATTAGGCGATCACAAAATCACACAAGCACAATCTTGAATTAAAGGCTCTACTCTAACAAAGCAGATAACCACAGTGGCAAACAAAATCTATGAACAAAAAATATAGAAAACAATGAACAATAACATTGTTATTTTGTCGAGTGGCCCATGCCTCCATAGAATAGAAGTGTCGGTAGCTAACTCTAGAAGGTTTATATACACAATTACTTGATTCTTACAAAAAACTCATGGAAAGAATTGAACTTGAGCCCCTTATTACAGCATAACAATCTTTCAATATACCAATGAGTATGTTACTACAATTGCCATTGTCATCTAAAGACAACAGGGACTACATAAACGAAATATAGACGAAATTGTTTCCCCTATTTATGACATGACAACAAAATAAATGTAATAACATAACAAAAAGAGGCCTAAGTTAAACCTACTCCAAAATAAGAGATTCTCGAGTAGTTTTTAGAAGATTGTGTATTCTCATATTAATAGAAACAAAGTACTAATTAAGCATAGAGGGGCTTCCGCAATGAAACATATTAGATATCGTTTTGGGGATTAACTGTGTAGTGTAAGTCATTAATCTATAACCCATATCCATGAGTATTAGTCGCAACTAACCAATAATTCTCATGATTTGAATAGTCCACTTAACACAAAGTACTAATTCGTCACCAAGCTATAGAAGTATAAAACGAAGTTGTTATCCCACTCAATGTGACTTTTGTTATAATATGAAATATGTGTGCTCATTTTACCATTGACAATACCCTTGTCACCCAACCATAGGCCAAAGCCACCCTCCGAGCACCTCAACCTTGACAGAGAATCACTTCGGAAGCAAACCCTAGCCTAGATAGCCAAACAAAGGGCAGTGCACCTTTTCCCAAGGATAGCGCACCAACAAGAGTTGATCAAGTGTTCCAAACCCTAGCCAAGAGATAGTCCAAGCGTAACTGCTAGCTACAGCAGCTGCCCTCAAAACCTGTGCAGAAACTGGGCAACTGCAATGCACACAAGTGTTGTTCTGCAATTATGAGACTGCCTGCCAGAATGAGAACTGGCCTCCTGTATTTATACTAATTATGGCTAACTGCCTGGGCCGACTTCTCATTCTGGGTATCTATCTGTTCAGTATATATTATTATTTCTGGCCGACTTCTTCTCTTGGGGGATAATAACCTAATATAAATTATCTTCTTGAGCCGACAAGTCTTCTAGGGTTATTAGCCAACTCATTAGAGTTTCTTCTTGCTTCCCAGAGTATTCTATCCTTGTCAGGTTTACACATGGAGGTAAATACCTCACTCAACTACCATAATATCAACACTCCC
>JASDQU011442905.1:0-23144 GCA_032191745.1 Picea mariana | reverse complement strand
AAATGCTTGTCAACTCTTTTGATATAACATTTACTGCCAAAAATTATGAAATGTTTAACACTAGCTGGTTTGTCTTTTCATAAATGATAGGGTGTCTTAAAATGATTGTTTCTCAGAAATCTTCTATTCAAAATGTGAATAGAAGTATGAACATCTTGAGGCCACAGTATATTACTTAGTTTATATTCATTGGGCATAGTTCTAGCCATCTCCATAGCAGTCCTATTTTTCCTTTCAACCACTCCATTTTGTTGAGGTGTTTCAGTAACAGAAAAATGTCTTATTATCCCATTTTCATCACAGTACTTTTTGAATTCTTTAGACACAAGTTCTCCTCCATTATTTGATCTTAAACATTTGTTTTTCATGTCACATTAATTTTCAGTTAACTCCTTAAAGGTTTGAAAACAGCTAAAACTTTCAAATTTGTTTTTCAATAAAAACATCCATGTCATTCTAGTGAAGTCATCCACAAACAGTAGAAAATATCTTTCTCCTTTTAATCCTACTATTATCATAGGTCCACAGACATCAGCATGTACTATTTCCAATGGTTTAGTTGTTGAATGTTCTTTGGTTTTGAATTTAACTCTAGTTTTCTTATCATGTTGACATTGCTTGCAAACACAACTTGAAAGATTCTTTATGACAGGTAAATCTCTTATTGCTTCCTTTTTATTCAACTGAATCAGATTCTCAAAGTTAATGTGTCCAAGTCCTTTGTTCCACAACCAGCTTTCATCTTCACTCCCAAGATAACATTTTTCTTTTTCTTCATCTAGTATGTAAATGTTGCTTGAAGTTCTTGTGGCTGTTCCAACTAGTTTATTTGATTTTATATCCCTAATTTGACATCCTTTTGAATCAAAAATCATAAAATGACCTTTATCACAAGTTTGAATTACACTTAATAAGTTATGTTCCATTTCCTCAACTAATAAGACATTTTCATCCATGATTTTCCTGTTGTTTAAACATACAGTTCCTCTTCCAACTATCCTAGTTGATTGATCATTTCCAAAGGTGACTGCACCTTCTTTTCCTTCATCTAGTTCAACAAATATTTGTTTTCTACCTATCATATGATTTGAACTTCCACTATCCACAACCCATTTTACTTTATGTTCTGCTTGTAGAGCTATAGTGCACTTTTTAGTGTTCAGTTTTTCACTTTTCTTTTTCCAGTATTTGGTTTTCAGATCTGTGTAAGTAGGTTCATTAAATTTCTGAAAACTCATAGGAAAATTTCTTGACACATGCCCAAAATTCAGTCTCATATCTTAAAGTGTCAAATCTGTTGTAAGAGTAGTTTATATTGTTTTGACTAGTTTTACTATGTCCTCTTCCATATTCAAAATTAGACCTTTCATGACTGGTATGTGCATTTATATTTCTTGAAAAACTATTGCAAAATGCAGCCTTATGTCCATACTTGTAAGAAAACAAACAGTAGCCTTCAAACATGTTTTGATGTCTGCCATAACATCTTCTATGCACTATTGAAGCCTGATTCTCTTCTTGCCTTTTTGATTCCATCTTCTTGCTAGTAACCTTCTCATGATTATCATTTGTACCTACTTTCTCAACACTTGAACTAGAACATCCATTAGTTACTGTAGATTTATAACCAATTCTAGTCTTATCATATGTTGATCTTTGACTACAAATAATTTGATCCAACACTTGAGAACTATGATTCATGTTATTTTCTTGTACTTTCTTTCTTAATGAGACTACTTCAATTTTTAAACCTTCATTTTCCTTATCCTTTTCTACAAGAATTTTAGTTAGAGCTTCTTGAATCACTCTATCCTCTTCTATTTTAATCTTTAATTCAACTAACATGATTTCAGTGCTCTCAATCAAACCATTTGATTTATGTAATTCAAATTCTAGATTCTCAATTTCTCTCTTAAAATGTTTGCATTATCTTCTCTCTTTTCTTAATTCACTTAAAGTACTTACCAGTTTAGATTTTAGATCAACTTCACCTTCTTCTTCTTCACCAGACTGGTCATCCTGATTTTCTACAGCCATAAAAAGTTGTACATCTGAACTATCATTACTCTCATCAGATTCTGAAATGTTATTGTCATCTTTTATATACAGGCTTTTCTTTTTGTAAGTATTTCTTTGAAAAAACCTCTTATGTCTATCCTTGAATTCCTTGGGTTTTCTAGCACTGTATTCTTCATTATCATAATGCTTAGTGTAAGGACACTTAGAAAAAAAATGTCTTATTCTACCACAACCAAAACATTTCAGAGGAATCTTACCTTTATACTTGTCAGTACCTCTTTTCAGATTTTTAACAAAATTTGCTTCTTCCGCACCACCTTCTGACTCCTCATGACTGTTGATTTCTGCTTCAATCTTTTTCTTATCTTTCTTTGCTACCTTGAAAGTTGCTTCTTTCCTGAAAGAATTCTCACCAAAGGTTCTCATGTCATATGTTGTTAGTATTCCATGTAATTCATCCATTTCTAAAGCATCAAGATTTGTTCTTTCTTCTAATGCAGATATCTTTGAATCAAATCTTGAAGGAAGTGATCTAAGTACCTTTTGCACAATAATATTATTTTTAACTGTTTCTCCTAGACCTCTCATGGTGTTAACTACTTCATCAATACGAAGAAAGTAAGTAGTTATATCTTCAGATTCTTCCATTTTCAGACTTTCAAATTGACTTCTATATGATTGTATCTTAGCACTCTTTACCTTAGTGTCTCCTTCATATACTTTTTTTAATTTATGATGCAGGAGCATCGCTCCATGTCAGCAGTGTGCCAGCACATCTAGCATTCATTTAATGGAGAAAGGGAGAGGCTCAGCCCTCTCAATTTTGAAATTTGAAATTTCAATAAATGTTGTAAGGCTTTTAATGCCAGACCACACCTTTGTACAGGTAATGGTTGAGGTTTCCTTTAATGTTTCCTGCAGCAAGCCCAGGACGTAGTCAGGACTGGGCATCCATTTATGTAGTGTAGCCTAGGAGCCGCTCTATGATAGCAATAGCTCAGAGACGGTGGTTGAGGATAAGCTCATGGGAGCCCTCATTTTGTAATCAAGAAATTAGAGTAGAGAGTTAGGAGGAGAGACCAGAGCAGAGATGGTCTCGAAAGAGAGATGAGACTTGTTACAGTCCAGTCTTTGTAAACATTTGTATAGACATACAGATTAATAGAAAAGCAGTTTTTCCTGCATACTGTGTGTTTGATGTTTACATGTTTTTATGCATTTCATGTTTAAATGCATAACCGGTGAAGTATTTCATAAGTTTCAATTTTGTCCCATCTTGGAGTTTTCGAGTGCAAGGAGTGCACATAGTCTGCAAGGTGTGCGTTGACAGAGGTGAGACAACCTCAGGAAATCTCAAGAGGGATAGCATTGAACCTTCATCAACAGAGGTGCAAGGAGTGCACAGGAAGGAACTGTGTCTCGAGTTCAGGGAAGACAGAACTATTGAAGGTTTTGTAGAGCTCTGCCAAGAGGGCATCGAGTGAGTGCATAGAGTGCACTAGGGAACTCTATTTCGAGTTCTGAGAAAAGAGAAGTGTCGATGAGAAGACACTCATAGGGTTTTTGAATACTCTGTAGGTTCTGCAAGGTGTGCGTCAAGCAGGAGAAAGCTAGGTGGGCGTAAGGAGTTTTATTTTCAAGAAAACTTCTCGAATCTAAGTTATTTGAGATGCTTGAATGCAAAGTGTGCGCAGGAGTAAATATCTGAGAGAACGAATCTCAGGAGGGACAATGTTCCTAGAACATAGGCGAGATCCAAAGGAATTGAGCTCGTAAAGGAAGCGAAGGTCGAGGCCTTTGAAACTTCAAAAAATATTCCAAGGGGAAAGAATAAGTTCTCAAGCTTAGGAGGGAGCACAACTGTCGTCAGATCTTGTGCAAAGAATCGATAGTCATTGGATCTAGAGGAAGGCACACAGAGTTTAACCTCTTGGAGGTCACACAGGAGAGCAGTTGAAAGGAATGGTGGAGACACTTCATGGAGAAGTGTCGAAATCCCGAGAGCCATATGATCGCACCAAGTTGCGAGGGATTTAAGCCTTTAGAAGCACCCCAAGAGAGGAGTTGTATGGTCGGTGGAGACACTCCATAGAGAAGTGATGAAATCACATGGACCATTGGATGAGAATCATCAGGGGTCGTTGATCTCGCACTCAAATTTTTCTATTTCAGAGTTTGGGGTTTGGAGTGGCAAGTGATTTTGGAGTCGCTGCATCGTGAACTCCTGGTTTGTGAAATTGCGCCAGTTGTTGGATCTGGAGCACAATGGCCTGAGAGTCGCTAGATCAAGGATACATGCACGGGATTTAGTCCCTGGGAGGTGCACAGGAAAAAGGATCTGGACTGTCAGATATAACACCAAGGACTGATAGTCGTCGGATCCGGAAGAAGGTGTAAGGGGTTTAATCCTTGGGAAGCCGCATAGAAGGGTAGAACGGATGGAAAAAACTTCAAGGGAGAAGTGTTGAATTGCCATGAGCCGTCGGATCTAGAAAAGGTGCGTGAGGTTTAAACCTCATAACAGCAAAAGGAAGAGAACTCGTCAAGTCCCGAAAGCATCAGGACCATCCATTTTGGAGGACAGGTGTCAAATATCCAAGCCCATCGGGGATTTGGACACTGGGAGTTCGAAGAGAAGGAGTCGTGGCTCATGAAATTACGAAACGACCGACAGTGTTCATCAAGGACACATGGCGAGTGGTCAAGGTTCAGGAAAAATATCGAAAGGTTGTGGGTCGTCGATCTAGTTGGATCATGATCATTGGTTCAAGAGGAATCTGGACCATTGATCTCTCAAGGGGGATATTTCGGCATTTCGAGGTCTGGGAGATCGAAGGACCTAGAATCGTCTGCAGCTAGAATCACGAAATCGGGAATTACGAAATCCCAAAAAGTGGACCGTGGTCATGGGTAGATTTCGGCATTTCAGGATCTAGGACTTCGAAGGACCTAGAATTGTTGCAGCTGGAATCGCGAAATCGCGAATCGGGAAAACCCAAAAGCATTTGGAGGAATAGCACCAGGTCACAGGACCAGTCGTATGAAAAGTGACTTAAGGGAGGAGCTATGGAGTTATTCCCTATTTTGGGTTTCATCATTTCAAAAGACAGAGAACAGGAGGAATGCTTTCATCGCGATTCCCCGAATCGTGAAAAGCTAGTAGCGCTTTGACGTTAAGCACATGGTCAAAAAGTGGTGGTCACATGGACAGAGGCTAAGGGAGGACCCGAAGTTGTTAATCCCTTTTCATCGTTTCAGTGACTGGGAGTTGCAGGGACAAGGAGACTGGGAGAGCTCGCATGCAGGAGTCCCAAAACCCTGAAACATGAAAGGTGTGTTGGTTCATAACAAAGAAGAGCATTGAAAGTTGAGTGTGTGCATAGGTTTTCTCAAAGCTTGTGCCATGGAATTAAAGGGACCTATGGATTCATTCAAGGGGTTCCAGCAGGAGTCTGAAGAGCCATTTCGGCTCAAAAGAAGATCGATCCAGAGACTGGGAGGTCGCAAAACCTTGCTGAGGTAGGGGGACTGCATCAAGTGGTATCAGAGCTGATATTTTCGTCTGTAGATTTCAGGCGAAGGAGACAGAGAAGGAAGACAGAGTAATGATGCTATGTGAATATTGTTGCAAGGTGTGCAGCAGTCAATAGACAACCTAGCGAGCTATAGGAGGACATGGAGATGCTCTTAGACATAGAGTGATCCATATGCTTGCCAGGAGGGTAGGTGAAAGATGGAAATGGCTACTGAAGGCCATGAGCGTGGTGGAAGAGGAGACCACCAGCAGAAAACCAAGGTAGAGATTGGTAAGGAACTCACTGAGATAAGAGCGAGAATGGAGCAGCTTGCATTAATAATGCAGCAGAATGAAAAATCACGTTGGGTGTATGAGTGGCCCATAAAGAAGAGGGTGAAGTGGCCAGTCAAGGAATTGTTGGCCAGGAAACAGCAAGAAGAGTTGAGGAAGTGGCTGAGGTATGCTAAAAGCCTCAATGACATAGAGTTGGTTTGCATCTGTGAGACAGAAGTTGGAGAAACCCTCAATGATGAGAAAGAGGGATCAGTTTCAGATCTCATAAACTGCCAGGAGGGCAAAGATGAATTTTCCAATTGCCAGGTGGGCAATGAAATGAGATCATTGGAGGATCTCATAGACTGTTGGGAGGACAACAGTGGAAATTCATATTGCCAGGAGGGAAATGGTATGAGATTAGCTGAAGATCTTGTAAACTGCCAGGTGGGTAGGGTAGAAATCCCATATTGCCAAGTGAGCAAGGGAGAGAAAATGAGACTGTCTGAAAGTCTCATGAACTCAGGGATGAGTTCGGGTCAGCAAGGAGTGTTGATGGAGATGGGATCGATTGATCTCATAAACTACCAGGTGGGAAAAAATGAACTTTTGATTTGTCAGGTGGGCAATGCAAAGAGATCAGTAGAAGGTCTCGCATACTACCACGAGGGCAATGGTGAAAGTTCAAGTTTCTAGGTGGGTAATGAGATGGGACCAGTCGGTCTCATACACTGCCAGGTGGGTAGTAGAAAATTCCCAGGATGCCAAGTGGGAAAGGGGGAAAAGATGAGGCTATGTGAAAGTCTCATGAACTCAGAGGAGAGTTTGAATCAGTAAGGAGTGCTGACGAAGGAAGGTCAGAAATACATTCTGATCATTGGGGGAATTGAAGTATTCCTACCAAGTAGCCCAGTTGAGGCCAGAGTATGTGTTGCAGAAGAAACAACAGAAGAAGGATAGACAACAATGACTGTCATAGAGGGGGAGGAGGAGCAGACACTAATGTTTGCCCCAACAGAAGAGGAGCATGCAAATAAGATGCTCACTCCATGAGAAATGGAGTTAGAGATGCTAGAGGATTGGTTGAACAATCTAGAACTAGTATATGGCTGTCACGAGGAGACAGTCATGCAGATATGCTAACAGAGGAGCATTTCGAGGAATCGCTCATAATTTTCAGCCAGGGAGATAAACAGATGATAACTGCAGTGTCGAGGTGTGCAACAGAAGATGAAGGAGAATTCCAGTCTGAGGAGCAGCTAGAGGAAGCTGGAATTCAACCAACAAAAGGGGAAATGGCAGAAGCTAATCTGTCAGAGAAGGTGACTGAACAGTAGGTCAGTCAAGAAAATAAGACGGCGGAGTTGAATTTTGTAGCAAGATGGCAAGTTGAGGCCATAGAGGAAAAACACGGCATGGGAGATCTAGTTGATCGACCCATTTGTCGGGAAGAAGTGCAGCTGAGGAGACTGCATAAGGAGAGCTAGTCACTGGAGTAGCTGGATGAGGTAATTGAAGAAATCATAAGGTTGATGTTGAGTTTAGTAGCAGAGACTGCCAACAATGATAAGCTAAGCAGAAGGGACCCTATAAGAGCAGCAGGGCAACAGCAGCAACAACAACGAAGCAAAGGAGCAGATGGGAACCTCCAGGGGAAAGTTTGGGATCCAGGTGGATTTCAACATTGGAGAAGAGAAGCTCATGATCAAGAGATCATGATTTTTCCAACTGAGGAGTATGATGCAGGAGCATCGCTCCATGTCAGCAGCGTGCCAGCCAGCTAGCACATCCAGCACGCATTTAATGGAGAAAGGTAGAGGGTAGAGGCGCAACCCTCTCAATTTTGAAATTCAAAATTTCAATAAATGTTGTAAGGATTTTAATNCCTTTAATGTTTCCTGTAGCAAGCCTAGGACATAGTCAGGACTAGGCATCCATTTATGTAATGTAGCCATAGGATCCGCTCTATGATAGAGATAGCTCAGAGATGGTGGTTGAGGATAATCTCATGGGAGCCCTCATTTTGTAATCAAGAAATTAGAGTAGAGAGTTAGGAGGAGAGACCAGAGAAAAGATGGTCGAGAGAGAGACTTGAGACTTATTACAATCTAGTCTTTGTAAACATTTGTATAGACATACAGATTAATAGAAAAGAAGTTTTTCCTACATACTGTGTGTTTGATGTTTACATGTTTTTATGCATTTCATGTTTAAATGCATAACTGGTGAAGTATTTCATAAGTTTCAATTTCGTCCTATCCTGGAGTTTCCGAGTGCAAGGAGTGCACATAGTCCGCAAGGTGTGCATTGACAGAGGTGAGACAACCTCAAGAAAGCTCAAGAGGGATAGCATTGAACCTTCATCAGCAGAGGTGCAAGGAGTTTGAGGAGAAGGAGTCGTGAGACGAGAATTCCCAGCTCACGAAATTACAAAACGACCGACAGCGTTCATCAAGGAGGACACATGGTGAGTGTTCAAGGTTCAGGAAAAATCCTGAAAGATTGTGGGTCATCGATCCAGTTGGATCGTGATCATCGGTTCAAGAGGAATATGGACCATTGATCTCTCAAGGGGGAGATTTCAGAATTTTGGGGTCCAGGAGATCGAAGGACCTAGAATTATCTATAGCCGAAATTGTGAAATCACGAATTACAAAATCCCAAAAAGTGGACCATGGTCATGGGTAGATTTCATCATTTCAGGATCTGGGTGTTCGAAGGACCTAGAATCGTTGCAGCCGGAATCGCGAAATCGCAAATCGCGAAAACTTGAAAGCATTTGGATGAATAGCACCAGGTCACAGGACCATTCATATGAAAAGCGACTTAAGGGAGGAGCTGTGGATTTAGGCCCTATTTCAGGTTTCATCATTTTGAAAGACAGAGAACAGGAGGAATGCTTGCATCGTGATTCCCTGAATCACGAAAAGCTGGTAGCGCTTTGACGTTAAGCATGTGGTCACAGAGTGGTGGTCAAGTGGACGAAGGATAAGGGAGGACCCAGAGTTGTTAATCTCTTTTCGGTGTTTCGGCGACTGGGAGTTGGAGGGACAAGGAGCCTGGGAGAGCTCGCATGCAAGAGTCCTAAAACCCCGAAACGCGAAAGGTGTGTTGGTTCAGAATAAAGAAGAGTGTTGAAAGTTGAGCATGTGCATAGGTTTTCTCAAAGCCTGTGCCAGGGAATTAAAGGGACCTATGGATTCATTCAAGGGGTTCCGGCAGGAGTCTGAAGAGCCATTTTGGCTCAGAATAAAATCGATCAAGAGACCGGGAGGTCGCAGAACCCTGCTGAGGTAGGGGGAATGCATCAATTTATCCCATATTTCTTTTGTTGATGTACAATGCATAACTTTAACAAATTCTCACCCTGCTAGACCTCCTAGTATTTCATACATAGCTTTGGAATTACTCTCATAGAGTCTCTTACCTGTAGCATCTATTGGAATGGTTGTTGGGGCATTATATTCATTTAGTATAGCCTACCAGATATCTACTCCTTGAGTCTACAAAAATAACTTCATCCTGATACTCCAAAAGGCATAATTATGACCATCAAATAAGGGTAATCCATGTTTTGTGAATTCGGATTTCTTGTCCATTATGATTGATCAAAACTTCCAGTGGTTAAACTGAGTTATTGAAGTAACTCGCTCTGATACCAATTGTTGAACAGGATAAGTCAACTGAGAGGGGGGGTGAATCAGTTGTATAAAATTTATTTCATTTTGTAAGTAGATTACTTATCAATCAATAAATCATGCCTTTAACATTTAACTTGCAGTAATACATTTAACCAATAAATATACAATCACATAAATGAAACAATGACACAGTGATTTTTCATGAGAAAACCCAAAAGGGAAAAACCTCTTCTTCTTGTGAATGAAAGGAAAGCTCCAAATTCTCTTTACATTCTTATTTTATCTAAGCTACAACCTAGATGAGACTGCTACATCTGTTTCTTCAGCACCTACTGAATGGAAGCTACACCTCCCATATGTACAAGCACCAACTTGTACAGGAGACTTTTACAGTCTCCCCTTGCTCTTCCCTACCACCCTGGAATCCTTCTCTGTCACTAAGAACCTGCAAACCAACTCTTTATCTTCTCTATCAAAGATTAAGCATTCAAATCCTCTCTGTTTATATATTCATATCAGAATCCATTCTTAACCAAACTACTTATAAATCAATGCTCTCTTCAAATATTATCTAACATTAAATCAAATAATTTTATTCTCTCCACATTCTCTTACTGAAGATATTTGAAACAATTCATTCATCATATATATATATATATATATATATACCTTTCAAAAGAAATCAAAAATGTTGCACATATGTATATTTCATGCCGCTTTCATGAAATTATTTGCATAAAACCTTTGGACTTGTATTACTTTCAATCAACTGATCTCCAGTTCTCTTTCTTCATATTTCTCTGCTCTTCATTAATTCTCTATTTTTCATCATCTCTGTATGTCTATAATTCTGTTCATTTCAATTATAGAGATAAAACAAATTTCCTCGTTTCTATTCAAGAGCAACAACGACCACTCAATATCATTATTTTTCACACATATATCCTTCATGGCAAGCATGCTATATATACTAAGATTGTTCGAATCGTCTTCAAGTATTCCTTTTAACCTTTGTAACTGATTATAACTATACAAACTACCCTTGGATTGAATAACCCACGCAATGCATAGATACCCTTTGATCAGATTCATCAAATCATCTTCACCGTTGAATTATAGCTGTTGAAGTTTGTTAAAACCCTCACGTGCTAAGAAAAAAGGAGATTTTTTGTATGACATAGTCAAATTCCGTTGCATTCTCAAAGCAACACATATCTATGCTATGCGTAGTGATAGTAGTTTGGCATATGTTAGTGCAGGCAGTTTGGTGATGTGCGCAGGCAGTTTGGTGATGCACAGTCAGTTTGGTGATGCGTGCAGTAGTTTGGCATATGTCTACACCTGTCATAACATCAGCAAACCCCATAACTCGTATGTGTAAGTAGTTTGGTGATGTGTTATTTGTGGTATGCACCATTTGTGGTGAAAACTATTTGGCATATGTCTACACCTTTCATAACATCAATGCCTACAAACTCCATAATGTTAAACTTCATAATGCTAACAAAATCTCTGTTTAAGATGCTCTGCCAATAATAATGCTTGCCTAACAAAATCTTTGTTTAAACAAGCTCTGCCAAATAATAATTCTTGCCTTGCCTTTAATGATGTTTGTCAAATGCTCTGCCAAGTTCTCTACTAAGTGTTGACTGCCCAATTTCATTTCCTGCCAATAATAATGCTTGCCTTGCCTTTAATGATGTTTTTCAAATGCTCTGCCAAGTTCTTTGCTAAGTGCTGACTGCCCAATTTCATTTCATGTAATGCATCTATCCATTTTTATTACACTATTGTTGTACTCATAGAGATGCTGGCATAACTTTTTCCTTTGTCTCTATTCCATCATAAACACACAAGAGACTCATATACAATTTTCTTCATCTTTCACATAGGTAGACACCTTAGACACCTTCTCAATGATTTATTTAAGTTTGACATTAATGACAAAAACAAAACTAAGCTCAAACAAAACCAAGCTCTGTGCAAACTAAATATTTAAGTTTGACATAGAAGAGATTTAAGTTTGACATTAATGACAATGACAAAACCAAGCCCTGTGCAAACTGACCAACAACTTTATCATTTAAATAATAATTTCTTCTTTGTAGTCTCTTTGACTTATTTGACCTTTTGGGGCTTCAAGCCAACATATGAGGGTCCTCCAACTTTGTAAGGCCATAACTTTCAAACCGTAACGAGTTATATGACGTTCCACATACCACCAGAAATGGAATGACATGTACTATCCATATAGAATAGTATTACCTTCAAATATATTAAAACGCATACCATTATACAAGAAACAACCTTGGATCCATTACCCAAACCTTTGTTCTATCAGAATTCGCTACCAGACTTTATTCAAGGGTTGACATCAATGACAACCAACCTTAATCAACTCTTCATTCTATCGAAAGAAGGGGTTGAAGGCCCAGAGGGATTGTTGTGGGAAAAAGGTAAAATCCTATATATAAACCTTCCATATTTGTTTCCCAGGGAATCCTCCAAGAAATAAATGAAATGCTTATATGTAAGAAAAGGGGGAACCACAAGAATAATGATTAAAGAATTCTTAAAATGGTTAGTTGGAGGATAGGAGGTATCATCATGAGCTGGCCTAACATGATCATGAATATTTAGTGGTATGAAATTACCATCATGTGGTCACCAAGCTAGGGTAATGGCTCTTCGTTGCATGGCTAATAGAAAGGGAATCTCATCACAAGCCAACCTTCTCATTTACACTAAGTGTTTGTGGGTGACAATGTCATTATTTGGACACCATTCTAGGACAATGGCCTTCAAATTGCCCTTAAATTATGAAAGAAACAAAGAATGGAAAAAACTATGGGCTTGGAAAAATTGCATTGCAAATGAAGGTGCCAAACACCCTCTACAAAGGTACCCATGAGTGAGACAATACAACCCCTTGTATGTCATTAGCCCCATGCTCATTGAGTCTAACCCCTAACCACTTCATCCACTTTACATGTATTAAAGAGGGATTTATTGGAAACACTCCTTGACCTAGGGAAAGATCTAGCCAATAAGACACTTTGTCAACCCTCCCATATCTAAGCTTGGCAAGTCGCATAATGTCTTTGAGCACTTAATTGTTTGATAGGGTAATCTTTGATGCACATGCTTAGGTGTCTCATTTATTGACTTGATTTAATTATCATGATATTTTGACTTATAATTCTTGGAGGGCGTGCTTATTTGTCTTTACATGACCTATTTGGTGGACAATTTTGCAGGAAAAATCCTAGCTTGGGCTTCCATGGGGCTTGAATCCCACATGTGGATGCCAAGGGCCCGCATGTTGGATGAAATATATGAAACTTCAGAGGCCTAGAAGATTACATGGGTGATATAACCTACCCCCCACATGTCAAGTGCTTTGCCTAGGAGAGTCAAAACACCATCTTTAGGAGCATGACATCACCTAGGGGGTTAAGGTTTGGTGGTGAGCTTACCACTCATTGACACATGAATGTTTTGAGGAGAACAAGGCTTTGACCATGAAGGAAGTGATTTGGATGCTTGATATGAGGCATTGGGAAGCCTAACTGCACTCCTCCTACAACAACGACTTGATCCTAGTGTCAAAATGTCCCCTAAAGGGGTGATGTCACTTTGAATAAGGGTTTCTTCTTGTGTAAAAGTAAATTTTAAGTGAACTTTTTTATATTATTTTGTAAAAGGGGAAATATTAGGGTTGTTTACCCCTAGCCTTGTGGTTTACCCTAATATTATGTGGATAGACTATTTTGGAGAAATTTTGTATAAATAGATATGATGAGATCTCATTTCAAAACATAAATCTCCCATTCTAAGAGGTCTTTGGCTGAAATTTTTGCTAGCCTTGGAGGATTTTCTCTCTTTTTCTCATTGTTATGGTTTGTTCTTGTTATTGATGGTGAACATTGTTGTTCTATGCTTGGATGTTCTTTCTTACGCATGTGGATAGACTTAAATTGGAAGATTGGGGTTTGATATAGCTTCTTGTGGAATTGGTAAGGGAAAAATATGCATTTATTGTATTTTGTCTTGCTATTTCTATAATTATTGTTGGTTAAAACCCTTGGAGGAGTATAAGGTCATACACCCTTCCCAAGGTTTGTTTACTTGTACAAGAAAGGTATTTTTTCACAAGGTTTCTAGGAGAACTACAAGAATGTACACCATCCAAAGTATCCTTGGTTTGTTTTGCAAATACTAGGAAGTAAAATGGCTTACACCCCTAGGGATTTGTAGATCAATCATATTCATCCAAGTTTCACTTCTCAAGGTCAAATAATTTTCAAGGTTGTTTCAAGACAATTACAAGGGCGTACACCCTTTTTGTATCTCCTAGATTGACTTAGATACACTTGGGAATTACAAGGGAGTACACCCCAAAGTGCTTAGCCAAGCCATATATTTCATTGACCACATAAACCCAATAGTAAGGCACTAATAATTTTTCAATTTTGCATTAGAGAAATAAAATATTTGTATTGATAAAAGTGAAAATTTCACGTTTTGATGCTCTCTCACTTGGATTGTATACTTGATGTTACTAGCATCCTTGTCACCTTTAGGTGTCCTCTTTCTCCAAACAATTATTGTTGTTGTTAAAAACTAACCCTACATCCATAAGGTTGTAGAAACCCTAACCTTTCTAACCCTAATATCCCATAAACGAGTCCTAGACTTAAGCTAGAATGTTGCCCTCTTATTCTACTTGTTGGAGCGTACTTTTGGGGAAATGCTTGGGAAAGTTTAATTTTATAAATTTTCTTATGTAATTCATTGTGTGCTACATACATAAGGATGATAATTTTTACCGCATAATTTTTTTATAACATCCTTTCTTGACTACTCAAGTTTCATAGTGTTTTGTGCAAGCTAGACTAGTCATTTTTGGTTCACCTATTGCATGGTTAATTGAACTTTGTTGGCATAGTAGAAGACCCAGGGTTCAACTCTAAAAATGCACCAACAAAACGATAACTACTGGCCCTTTCGGAAACACCTGTGAAGCAGGTGAAGTCTCACCTGAGGTAGAAGAAGGGGGGGTTAAAGGACTCAGGCGTCTGTAACCAAGTTAGGACAAAGATCTATGATAATAACACTTCGCAGAGTATTCTAGAAACACTTAGAAGGTGGCATGCATTAATTTATTATCTTTATTAACATCATAGAACAAACCCTAAGATAGATCGGCGCAGTAACAATAGAGATTAAGAACTTAGATCATTTAGCACATAACACTGAGTTAGATCTAACATTCATTCATTCTTAACACAACTAAGCACTAAGCATCAAAATATCTATCTAATACATAATAAGAAAAGCACTGAGAAGATTCATAACATAACCAACAAAGCACAAAGAAAACCAAAGACACAAGATATACATGGTTCACCCCAGTGTAGGGCTACATCCACCAACTGCTTCATCTTATTTATTATTCTTCAATCTCTTACATTCATCTGTTCCTGTGCACTAAGCCACAGAGCCAAGCTTCACACCAGACATGAAATCTGCGCATTGTGCACTAGATTCTCCTTCCCAAAACTAGGTCAAGGCACAGAGCCAACTTCTCTATTGAGCATAGAGCCTTACATATGCATTTTGTTGCACAAATAAACTCAGAACTACTTGCACTTAGCCTCTTTTTCCACTATTCTCTTCACCACTTTCTACATTACATTCTTACTTATTTATACTTTTACAATAATGCCTAATCATGGGTAAACCCATGGACCGACATCCCATAATCCATTACAAAAACCCTAAGGAACCCCTTTCTCGGTCCACATAGCCCAAAAAATAAGTGAGATCCATGATCTCAGCTCCGCTTGGGTGCTCCATCTTCGACCAGCCTATCGAAGTCCAAAATTGGTCCAAACCTGATCAAGGTTTCCTCAAAACTTGGTTGAGGTCCAATAAGCCCCCAACACTCACCTATTACTTGTCTCGAGTCACTCTGGTCTGGTCAATGCCGCTTTGAAGGCCTCAAGATTCACTCGAGCTACCTGGACTTGCTTATTCGCCTGAGCCTCCTACTCAGCAAGCTCTTGGATCATTTTCTCTGTAACAAGCCTTTCCAGGTGTTATTCTAATGTCGCAACCACTTAGTCCAATTGCGAGCCTTGTCCTTCAATTTCTTCAAACACTTTGTAGGCTTCATCCTACATAGGTTGTATTTTTTGCACGACTTCCATTACCCTGCCCTGGATGGCAATAATCTATTGTTGTACTATGCATTGTTCCTGGGACCTCTTCATTCGTTCAACTGTGGTGATAATATTCATCTGTGCCTTCAAAGAGAAGGCTTGTTGTTGCGCCTCTTGTAACTGTGCTTCCAATTTCCTTAGCTCTGGATATTCTGCAAGGCATTCATAATTCTTCTCACTTCTATCACTCAGTTGTTTGCACTCTGAGGCGAGGGACCTTATCCTTACTATTTCATTCTTAACATCTTCCTCTCTCTAGTGACACACCTCCCGCGGGGTGCTTGGTGCTGCTTGGATCTCCAAATTTGTTATCCTCGCTTGAAGCTGTTGGATGATCTCAGGGTGCTTCGCCACTTGAACCTCAACCAACTTCGGTTCCTCCTGTGCTAAGCCTACCACATAGCAACATGATTTATTCACTGCTTCTTTGACTGTAGCTCATTCTACGAGCAGTTGCTTGTTTTCTCTTTGCATCTTCTCTTTGTCCTCTTATAGCATCACCCAAAACTCTTCTTTCTCATTTTCATAAGCGGTTACATAGAACCGTGCTACTCGTAATTGCTCTAATACTTCCTCTTTCTCTTTTTTCAAGGCTTTTGTAGAATTCTCCTTTTCCTCTTGGACTTTCTAAGGTCGAGCCTCTGTTGCATATGAAATTCTTCTTAATTGGGCTGGTTCATCCCCCAAATCTGCAACCTGTGATGAAGAAGGTGTCGCAGGTACTGCACGTATCAATCGAATAGCTTGATGTATTTCCTTCAGTTCCTTCTCGACCCTTTCATACCACTCCTCCTTCTTCACTTCATATCTCTGCAAGATTTCATTGGTAGAATCCTCCATGGCTCCACAGACCAAGCTGATGTCATCCTCCGTGAGCATCACCTCTAATTGGGGCTTGTTAGTGCATGTCTTCTTTCTTGTTGAATGTTTCTGCAGATAAACCTTCCTCTTCTGTGGTGTTACTTTTTTAGTAGGGGGATCTTTTGGTGGTGTAGCTTCACCTTCTCCTTTCTTTTCTCCTTCATCCCCTCCTCCTTTTCCATTTGCTTCATCTCCTCCTCCTAGCAATCCAGGCCCATTTTCTTCAGAGGCGTTGTCCTCCTCATCAGTCTCTATATTCTGGACTTCCTCCTTTTTATTCTTCTTCTTTGTCCCACTAGATTGTCCGACATGCTCGACCCAGGTGACTAGGGGGCTTCCTATGATGTCAGTGTTAGAGAGTTCCACATCAGCAACAGGTACAGGCAACTCCTTTGGCTACTCCTATGTGATCTGCTCCATGTCTTCATTTGTCATCTTGTAATACGATTGTAACTCTTCCTTGATCTTGTCTCTGCGCGTAGTGATATAGATAAAATGCCAATTTGTGCAAAACTTGGCTATTGGTCTATACTAGTGCAAGGTGCACGGTGTCATGTGCTGAAATGATTCAATGGAAACCTTCAGTTGTTGATATTATGCACTAAACACAGTGTTTGACTGCCATTGCTTCAACATGTCATTGGTGTACCACAAGTTAGAAAACCTAGCGACCAACGACTTCGATGGTTTAATCTCCGAAAATGTGGCTCCTTTAGGCATTTTCCAAGAAACAAATGCAATCAACATGATCAACCAACTAAAGTTGAATTTGTATCCCTGATCCTAAGCTTTGCGAAAGTATTTCTCGAGTTAATTGATGAGGTAACTCACCCAATTCATCTGCATTCCCTCCACACATTTTCCTGCGAGGTCCACCACCAACCCGGTGACCTGTGTGGGGTGGTTCTTTCTTACGAGATTGCGAACTATGATTTGGAAAGTGAGGTGCACTACACCATCCTGGATAGAGGCTACCTTATAGCCTCACTTTCCCTTTTCAATTCCGTCGTAATCCTCCTTGATGCCCTGTGCCAGGGAGCGGTCTGAGACCTTCCCTGGATAAAACTACTGAGGGTCAAGTCCCTTCATGCTTAATCCTGTAATCAAGTGGATTGCCATTGGATCCACAGTAATCCATCGGTTGATCCACAGGTATCCTCCATGGTATCATGACAAGAGGCGTTTAACACAAGCATTAACCTTCTGGTGATGACCAAAGTGGGGAATCTTCATCACATTTAGCACAGTGGACCACGTGAGATCCGTAATCCATGGCAGGGATATCGGGCGAGGATTCTTCCAAGTTGTCTTTGTCAGGTATCAGTGGGGTGCGATCATAGCATATTTCTTTCTGTCACCAAGATTAAAGTCATTTTTCTTCAGTAGTGGGGTCTGTCCTAACTGACTCTCAAATACATGTATTCCTTTCAGGATATACGCAGTGATCAGGGTGTACTCATAGTCTCATGGGATGTTATCACGGTTAATTGTGCCAACCAAAGGTGGGATATATTCTAGTAAGATCAATGGGATCTTCTTCACATTAGCCAGATCATCGCGATGCTTACTTCGTTGCTCAGTCGTGGGGTTGACACAACCATAACATCATCCAGTTGAAGGGGAAGCCTGCAAACCCCTAGTTGACGACGCCTATACTCCTTCAAATAATGGTTTATCAACCATCAACTTCTTGAATATCATCTCAACAGACTTTCTAGTTCAGTAGGTTTTCCTGGCATTCTCATTGTTAAACAAACAGGTCAGGGTAGGTGAATGGATAAGTAGGCAAACGTACAATGACGTCTAGTTTCTGATAACACAACTCGACACACAATCAATTATTTGTTGGCTCAGTTAATCAGGGGTGGTAAAAAGTGGTCTTGGCACAATGTCCAATAGGTTAAATAAGTGAGACCTCATAACAGATTCTTCCAATGGGTAAGAATTCTTCCATCAATGTGAATCTGTCTGTTATGGTGCGGTCTCAACATCCCAAAAGTGGTCCATCTGCCGATAAATGTTTTTTCTAGCCATTCTGGAGCATTTCTCTAATGGGCAGGGCACCTCCAACGGTCATATATCTTCACCAGGGTGAAGTCCCATTCTATGTGGTCCCGTTGTTTCAGTGAGGTTCAAATCCTGTGAACCTACCTCCTGCGAGGTTCCAATATTTGAAGTCTTCCATCTGTTCTATGTAGCTTCCTGTAGCTTTTCTAACTTGGATTTTTTTTTACTGATCTTCCTTGCCTTCTTTCCTATGATCTGAGTTTCTCTAACTATTTCTGAATTCCTCTTTCCATTCTTATTATTATCCTCTCCTAGCGTAGTGACTTCACACTGTTGATGTGCTCTCAAAAGGTTTGAAGTTAATATTCCTTATCTTATTAATTCCATGGTGGTTTTTCTGCTTTTTTGCATAGATAGGTCCTTCAAACCTTCTTAAATTCTTTTAACCTCGACAGCTAATTCTCTTTCCTTATGTTGCTTCAATTTATATTCCTATTCTTCTATTAGTCGGTCTATTTTTCTAGCTATGGAATCCCTTAGTTCTTGATTTTTCTTTTCTATAGCTTCTTCCTCTAATTTCCTTCTAATTTGATACTCCTCAATCCAATTCTTTCCTAATAGAAGTGGGAAAGGGGCGTTGTTCTCAAAAAACATAATGACTTCAAATTCCTCTTCAGTCGATGTTCCATGGATAATAATAGGTACATTAGTAACTCTTCCACATAAGGTTATCATCTTTCCCTTAAACAAGCCTATCCTTCCCAAAGAAGGTACCATAGTAGGCTTTCCCAATATTTCCCAAGTATCTTTTGTCATAATATTCACTGGTGTTTCCTCATCCAAGACACAGTCTATGTCGAAGTCTTTTATTCTTGTACATATGTGTTGTTTTACTTTCAATATCTCTGGTAAACTGACATCTTTGTGATTATTCATTGTTTCTTTCAACTCTAATAACATCGTCTGAGCTTTCTATGATTCTTTCTCTTTATGATTCTCTAACATTCTCTTAGCCTCTTGACTCTCTTTTTCTTGTCTCATGTTCATCCTTTCAACTTTAGCAATCATCCTTGGACAATCCTCAACCTCATGACCAACAATTTTAAAACAAAGAAAAATAGGAACTGTACCAGGGCATTCCTTAACAAGATGTCTCGGTCTTCTACAGTTATAACACTGTGTCAATCCTCTTTTTCTTTTATATGTTCCCCAACCGCTTCTATACTGCGCACTAGGATCACAGTGTTGGACCTACAATCTATAAAAATTATTTCTAGGTTCTTGCATCCAGTTATTAGTCCAAAAATTATTTCTATGCATAGGAATAACATATCTTTCTTCATTTCTATTATCTTTGCTTAGATCAAATCTTTCTTCCAACCGCTCCCTAGATTTCAGACTAGGACATAATCTATTAAACATACCTAAATTCATGCTTTTGAAACAAAAAATTTCACTTATCTTACTCTTATCAAAGCACAGAGATTTACCTCTTTTAAGATCTTAGCTCTTTTCTTCAGATCAGGTTTCCTTATTAGCATAGATTTTCGCAAGTCAAGTAGATTATTGCGCACTAAAGTAGTAGATCTACGCACAGAGCTTCTCTTTAGTTCCCAAAAGTCACATTTTCAAGTCCCAACAATGGAACCATTTGTTGGCATAGGGTTAGACCCAGGGTTCTCTCTAAGAGTGCACCAAAACAACCCTAACTACTGACCCTTTCGGCAACACTTTAAAGGTGGCATGCATTAATTTATTATCTTTATTAACATCATATAACAAACCCTAAGATAGATCGACACAGTTACAATAGATATTAAGCACTTCGAGGGTTTAGTACATAGCACTGAGTTAGATATAACATTCATTCATTCTTAACACAACTAAGCACTAAGCATCAACAGATCTATCTAATATACATAATAATCAAAGCACTAAGAAGATTCATATCATAACCAACAAAGCACAAAGAAAACCAAAGACACAAGATATACGTGGTTCACCCCATTGTGGGGCTACGTCCACCAACTGCTTCATATTCTTTATTATTATTCAATCTCTTACATTCATGCGCTCTTGTGAACTAAGACACAAAGCCAAGATTTGCACTAGACATGAGATCTGTTCATTGCACACCAGATCCTCCTTTCCAAAACTAGGTCAAGGCACAAAGACAACTTCTCTATTGAGAACACAGCCTTACATATACATTTTGTTGCACAAAGCAACTCAGAACCAATTGCACTTAGACTCTTTTTCCACTATTCTCTTCACCACTTTCTACATTACATTCTTACTTATTTATACTTTTACAATAAGGCCTAATCATGGGTAAACCCATGGGCCGACATCCTAGAACTTTTACACCTCAAAATTACTCACTTTGCAAGTGTCGCAAGTGTCACGAGTGTCGCATCTTGACCGCAAGTGTATAAGTGTTGCTGAAATCATACTGCCTTCTTGCCTATGTCATGCCTCCAACAACATGATAGGGACACTTAGGACACCTCAAATATTAGTTGTGAAGAGGAGGAATCAGTCTACTAGAAATGCAAGTCTCTTGCTATTGGAAGGACCACTAAAAATTGAGTTTTAGGGAGGATCGCTCCCCTATACATTGTTAGGGAGCATTATAACGCTCTTTCCACCCTTCTGGGGGAGCGTTATAACACCAATGCTTGCTTTCCTTCTCTTGGGGAGTGCTATAACACTTTGATGCCCCTTTTGGAGGAGCGCTACCTATTCTAGGCAAAAATTGGTTTGTTGAGAAGAATGAGGGAAAGATCCCCTCAATATCAGAAGGCAGTTGGATTCGAATCCTTGGTCAATCCATGATCTTAGGGAAGATCCATAACTAAAGGAGGAAAATCCTCAACTTACCCCAAAGATATCTCAAGTGGTTGGGCCTCTCCAAGCCTATTTAAACATGCCTTCTCATGGTGAAAGAGGGAAGAAAGTATTGTGAAGCATCCAACCTATGATCTCATGAAGAAGGTGTCTTTCATAACATCATCATTCAGTGTGTGGACTGTTTGAGAAAGGGTTCGAAAGAGGAAGGCTTGATGAAGCTGCTACACTCACATCTATGGCTATAAGCATTCTTCGTTGTTTTTCTCTTTAATATAATATGCTTGGCTTGTTTCTTTAAAATCTATGTTTGATCTCACATGAATTTGTCTCTAATAGATAGGTCTATTTCCAGCTAATCTCAATAGAGTAGGAATTTGTTTGTACTTTTGTTTTTCTACAAGGCTTATCGAGGAGCGTAAGATTGGAGCTCAACTCGGACCGTGCAAGGACAAACACCGATAAAAGGTACTTCTTTTCTCCTTCCTCCTCACACATTAGTTTATCTAGACCTAAAAGGAAGTCAGTGTCCATGATAAGCATCTTCTGTATGAAGAGTTAAGAGTCCATCTCTCAAGAGGAGATCTATCTGTCCGCAGGGAGATTTTCCTTCAACAGAAATTGGTGACTCCGCTGGGGAACGAATCGAAACTTTTCAGTCTTGGTTTTCCTCACAGACCTTGTTTTACCCTTTTTTCTTTTTAGACCCTGTTCACCACATATATTTGATTTCATATGTTGATTGACTCCTTACCCCATCACATTCATCTTGATTGCCAAAGTTTGACTGAAATTTTGGGTTTTTTGGACAATTTTGTAAGTTGTGGAAGCCCGGCGCTCCCCTACCTTGTTAGAAGGGCACCAACACTCCCCCTTGGTCTTAGATAGAGAATTATAATGCTCTGGTTCCCCTTACACCAGAGTGTCAGCCTCTCTTTTCAAAAAATCCTTTCCAGAATTGTCTTTTCTGAAGACTAGTCTCTGTTTTTTCACTTGCTGAGCTTCTTTGTGATTCAATGCTTCTTCCTATTGACCTTTTACATCCTTCCTTCTAAGAAATAAGCACTTTGTTGTTCATATTTTGTGGCATTCTTCCTTATTTTGAGTTTTTCTGCTACTGAGAACTTGGAATCAATCCACTGCTTTCTTCTCTCTTATCCAACTGAGCGGGAACTCTGGTGAAGGGCATCAGAAATCTGTGAATCATCTCATTTGGTTTTTTGAGGTCATTGTTCTTAAACATCTCTCTTTTGTGTGAATTGTTTGATTTTCTTTGTTATCTTTTGTTTTCTTTTGCTTCTTGTTGCAATCATAGCAAAAGGGTGTGTTGTTTGGGAGAAATTTGCTTATGCTTGTCCGAATCTCCTTGATCTGAAAGGGTAGTTGGCAGGAGAATTTTTTGCACTGAATTAATCTTCATTCGCATACAAATGAAAAAAATACATCTTAGTGATTGGTTTGCATAATAGAAGGCATTTTTGACATGTTTTAGCATTGCATTGGATTCGATTGAGAACCAATTGATTGACGACATTCCATATTAGTGTTTGATAGTGAAAATGACTCTTTCTCTTTCCCTTAAATAGGCGTTCATTGAAAAGAAATGATTGCTTATCATATTTCATGCATTTTTTGGGAATTTGAGTCATCATTCCATCAGTTTCACTTTCATACACCCTTTGAGTAAAGAACAGCGATAAAACGAACGCTAATTAAAAACTATCTAGAACATTTTTTGTTTTTAGGATATTCCAC
>JASDQU011442904.1:7462-17948 GCA_032191745.1 Picea mariana | reverse complement strand
GTCCTTTCAAAATTATCGATAAAGTTGGTAATAATGCTTTTCGTTTAGATTTGCCTCCATATATGCAGATGTATGTAGTTGTGAATGTTGAGAATTTGAAGTTGTATGAGCCTCCGTTGATCGATGATCAAGGAGAGCATGTTCAGATTCCTTCTATAGATGATTTTTCTCCAGAATATCTAATAGAACTGCAGGAAGACACCATACTTGACAGAAGGATGAGGACTTCGAAGCGGGGAGATGTGGAGTATTTGTGAGTTGGTCTTAAAGGGATGAATCCAAGCAAGGCCAAGTGGATTGAGGTTGGAAGGGTGAGGGAACTCTTCCCTCATCTTCACATAGACTGAGATAGTCTTTTGGTGGTCCAAAAGCTTCCTAATGGGGAGGTGTGATCAGGGGATCAAATTTGCTCAATTTTCAAAGTGCTCGGATTGAGATGAAAACAGTGCCATTGCGTTCGTCTTGTTTTCCCGATTCCGGCGGTATATTTATTTTCGAAAACGGAGTCCGTATGGAGGAGATATTGCTATTTGACCGCCAAGTCAAACAGGGAAAAAAATTGGGGTGTTGACTGTACTTGTCCGTACAGTCCGTAAGGCCACGTGGAGGGCCGTACCATCATGATGATGTGGCGTATTGGTGATGTGGCACATTCTGGTTGGATGTTCGTTGACCAATAAGATGCTGACACGTGTCACTTTGTGGTTGGTTAATATGTTTGTGTTATGTAAAATGGTATGGAGGCCGCGGGGTTCGACCCCCGGACCCTCAAACACTAAAGTTTTCATAACCTTGCGCTGGCCAATACTCCCGCCTTTGTTGCTTGTTATATATCCCAACACATATTTATTTAAGGTTAAAGTTTGGTTATGGCGGAAAAGGGGGCGGGCCGGGGCTTAAGCCCCGACCCATGGTTTTATTGCAAACATATATGACCACATGTATCGGTAATGGCGCGCATTATAATATATTGCAACGTTTGATAACACATGTATAACATTGTTATATGGCGCGGGTTTGAATAGTCCACGGACTATAGTATTATATAACCCATTATATATATGTGTTAACGCGGGGTTTATAACAATGTTTATAACATATATATGTGGCGCCCGAATTAAAACATTTGCGCGCGATTATTGTTTGCAGTGTATTTGGGTGTTGGCGCATGGTTTTGAACCCGCGACCCATAATACCTATTGCGCGTGGGGTTTAATATTATGTTATACATTGTTTAATGTGCAGTTGAGTCCGTTGGCACGGTTTTGAAACGGGCCAACGACTTTTGCGCCCAACCTATGGTTGCATGAGCATATAACCAAATGCCGAGGCGGTTGGGGGCTGGAGGTGCCCTAACTGTTCTACGGTTTGTACCAGTGCGCGGTTGCGTACGAGACTGGGTTCTTTACGCTTAAATGAGCGTGTGTGCCAGGTTTGGAGAACAAGGGTGCAGATTGTAGAACCAGAGACAACAAAGAAGGAGGGGAGACTTCAAGGAGTCTATCTTCTTCATTTTTCGACTGTTTCAGGAGCCGTCAGAGCCTAGACAGGGGTTTTGGGACGCTGCGGAGCCATTGGAGCAGTCATTTTGTTGATTTGAGCACTGTAAGACTTATTTTTAAGCACTTTGAGCAATTTAATATAAAATATCCATTTGGAGGCTGGACCAGGAGATGTAGCCTGGAGTGGGGTGAACTTCTTTATCAAGTTGTTGTGTTTATGTCTGATGTTCAATGATTTTTGATGCTGTCTATGTTTATTTCTACATAAGTAATCCTTTAATATGTGTTGCAAATTGATCCTATTGCATTAAACACATAACATTTCACTTGCAATTAAATTTAATCAAGTTTATCAAGTCTTCTTCAATTTTAGATCATTGTCTCTCTTCATGTGCCTCTTCATTTATTTATGCTATGTTTGCAGACGTTCCAGTGATATGATTTCCACTTCTTAGAATATAAAGTTTATTTCTTTTACTTCTGGTAATGGGTCCCTTGTATTCATCCAACTTCAATCCCGATCTTGTCCTTTTTTTTCTCTAACAAGCCTTTGTTCTCTTCGATCTTGTCGCTCATCTCTCCTTTGTCTCCATAGGATATCTCTTTCTTCTTCTTGGACTAGGATCTGCTAGGACATTTCTAATTCTTCACGAGTCTTGATTGTTGTTATTACCAAATTGTATAGATGGTGTAAAATGCTTTGTTGCTTGTTCAATGCAATTTCCAGGTGGGGCTGATCAACTTGAGGTGAAGTTATATATTTTCAAAAATGCTAGACCAAGTTCAGTTTTTAGTTCATTCCCCAGTATGGTCGCCAAAACTTTTGACCCTTGAATCCGTTAGAACTGAAATGAAAACCTCATGAGGATGTAAATCCCCTTTCATTTTTATAGAGGTGGTACTCCTCTTTATTTTAGATTTTCACAGGACTTTAGGTCTTCATAATATGGGAATTTGCAGAAGTTCATCATGGTAATCAAATAAATATAAAATAACAATAAAGAAAATATTTTTCTTTTCTTTTAAATAAATTTCCTCAGAAAGGACCAGGAACCGCACAATTCATACATTTAACAAAATAGACAAAATTTCCTCACATCCATCAAAGTTAAACTAAAAGTTTATGATCACATAAAAAATAAAAAGAAGATGATTTGCATGCATAAGAGAACTTTAACAGAGTGAACATGCACAACTCAAATAAAGATAATGATAGATCAACCTCAAATACTTTATATTCAAAACTTAGGGTTACAAATTATAGTCATAATTGTTCCCGAAGTAGCTCTCTTGAAATTTCTAAAAAAAATATATAGTATGTTACATATTCTTTGAAATTTAAAATGCGTTTGTCCTGAGGACCGAGATTGGGGCTCCTGCGGACCATAAAGTAAATAAATACAAAAAATAAGGTCATAGAAGGAGGAATGTGGGAAAAAGTAGAACAACAAGACCTAGAAAGAAGAAAACAAGAAGTTATCAGACTTCGGTTAAACCTTTCTAGTGAAAAAGGTGGAGTAACTAGATGAAGGGATTGACAAAGACAGAAAGATGTGATCAGCATAAACTTACTATGATGGTCTCTCCTATATTCGCTTGTTTATTGATTTCCTTTTATTATCTTCATCAATGGTTATAGGAATCGTCTCAACTGTTTCTTTCCCCTCATTGGTCAATTTATCAATTTCTTTCTTAAACCATTCTTCAATATAATTTTTCATTGGTGCCACGTTGATCTTGTGTCAGATTTTGATGTTGAACAACTCACCCTCCATGTCTCATAAATCAAGGGAAATATCATGCAATGCTTCTTCAATGTCCTAATTTTTCACGGAGTAGTCCACAAGACGATTGTCTATGTCATCCTAATCATATTCAAGTATACCATAGAATGTTTCAACTGACAACCCTTTAAAAATCTTAACTTGTAGTTTTTTTGTAAGGAACAATGAGTTGAGTATTAATTTGGGGTCTTGGACTTCATTAGTTCTTCCGACTATGTATACCTCTATTAGCCTTTTGAATAGTTCTTCCCTCGTTATATCTTGGATGCACACTTGAACAATATTATTCAATTTTTTTATCTTTTCTTTCCAACATGCGTTCAACTGTTTTATTCGACTTGGAGAGGGAATATCCTCCTCTCTTATCCTTAGCTCTGTCATGTTGGAAACTTTGTTTCCAAAGGGTAGTACAACATCAAGGAAAAATATTCTTCATTCTTTACGTTGGATTTCAAATACTCATGGAAGGCATGTGCCCTCGAGACAAAAGAAACCATGTTTTTAGAAATTTCCCATGCCTCTATCATCAATGCCATACTTTTCTTAATATTTATTTCCACATAGCTCATGGCTGATCTAAGTAGTCTTGAAGATCCTTTCAATTTAGCAGCTCATGTGGTAGGTCTTACTATTGTCAAAGGACTATCAAGAAGTGGAGGAGGCATTAATGCGTCTTCAATTTTCTTGATCCTTCCTTTAAACTTCATGTTTTCCGTTTCAAGACCACCAATGGAGTCATCCATAGCATCCCTGGTTTCTCTATGAATTTTAGAAATCTGGGATGGCCACATATCACTTAGGTCAAGATATGAATGAGATTTCCCTTTCTTATTCTTCACATAACCTTTTTCAATAATCAATTTCTTGGATTCCCTATCAAAGACAACACATTGAAACACAAATGACTCTTCTTCATTGAAGGTCTCATTCTCAATGATTTCCAATGATGAATTATGATGGGCCGTATTTCTCGACTAATCAATGATGGGAAACATTTTCTCGATATCTTCCTCGATATCCATGTCTTCAAGAGATAAGTTATTGATGCCACTTTCTACGTGGTGGTCTTCTTCCTCTTGCACAAAATTATTCATCTTCTTTCTCAGAGAAATATTGTGTGAGATCTTGATTTTTCTCGAAGGGGGATTATTTTCTCCTCCACCACTAGAACTATTGTTGGTAACTTTCCTGGTTGGGTGGGCTGCTAGAGCAATGCTCCAAGATGTGGTAGTTTTAGGAGTAACAATTGGGTATTGGGCACACTTCTCACTAGTACCCTTTCTTTTCTTCTTGTAAAACTCATTAGTACTAAGAATTGTTTCCAAGTCACCAACAATGTGAGGAGGAGCACCTAAGTTTTTATCTACTTCTTCACTTAGAAGAGTATGAATAAATGAATTCCTGAATCCCACTGCCAGCATATGTTCCACTAAAATTTTGTAAGGGTCAAACCCCTTTATATTTTCAGCAGATTTCAGATTCACATTGTGGAAGTGGTTCGCAAACTCATCGATTTTGTTTATATTCTTGAATAAAAAGTCTCCAGTTTTCTAAGGAAAGGGTATGGATTTCTTTTCCCATTTCTCATGGAAAAAGTGTAGCCATGAATTATACTACCTTGCTACTTCCACGATAAACATTTTATCAGATACATGGCATGGAATAAAAGAGAGATTTTCCTTGGAACCAAAAATCCTTATAACATTATGATTTTCCATCTGCTCTAATGTCCCCTTTTTATCCAAGAATTTATTTTCCTAGTCAGATATTCCAAGGGTATCTTTATCAAACAATAATCCTTTGAAAATTGAAACGAAATCATTGTAAACTTCATAAAAATGTAAAGAATCCTCGTATCTCCACAACACTTGGTACCATAAGGTAACTGGATCAAGTTCACAGTTCTCTCTCTTACAGATCAACAATATCGGACATTTACAGAAATATGCTATCACAAACACCAAATAAGAAGCCATGAAGAATTTCTAGTATTTCTTGTACTGTGACAGTTGGGAGGAGATTTCAATGGAAATCAATTTTCCCTAATCGAAAATAGCTTGCTCTTTAACTGTAAAATATAGAATATAAAGAATCATTCAGGAAATGGTGGCAATGCTTTCTTGGCCTGTCATGCTGGTAAACAACTAAGCAATTTCCTGAAAGGGATTTTTGAAAGATTCTAACTGAAGCCTAGTAATATCCTCTAGAATAAACGTTGTTTTCTCCAAATATTCTGGCAAGAGATCGAACCCATTATCATGTTTTTTTCAGGAAATCCCTACAATCTTCCCCTTTGAAGGTAAGAGTTGGCTCAGGGAGATTCAACATATTAGAAAATATTTGCAGTGAAAGAGAGATGGGGGAACGATCTTGGAGTTGTATGATTCATTGAATCAGTACGTATTTCTCAACACATCATGAAACCAGTTACTTGTAGTTGAAAACTTTAGGGATAGACCCCGCACGGGAAATTTCAGATGTCTAGATCACTTCTTTTTTAGCAGAAGGGGACGAATAGTAAGAATAAGCTCTAGATCATTGGAAATTATGGTTTTCACGCCAAAAAATATTTAAAGTATCACCGCAAAACTGTTATCGAGCTGATGTTGCCATAGGTTGACGAGAGCATTCCTTTACCAGATAATATTTGAAATAATATCTTGAGAGAGATAACAATAATATAATCTTCGGCAGGTCATTCTTTAATGTGGTTTTAATTAAAAATGTCCTCGAGCCCTTCTCTTATTAATGGCGATCTTTACAGAACTTGTATGATTCTTTATTAGCATTAAACCATACTAAATGTGTATTAGGAAAAACACGAAGGTGACGGGGACAAACGAGAGAAATTATGATTTGGGGATTTTTGTGATCCCGCCAACCCAGGAACCCATGAAAATTCTGACGTTCATAATGTAGGTCACAGATATTTGGGTGAAAAATGGATATCGTAGAACTCATAATATGAAATATTGAACCTGCGAACCCAAGATTGCAAAAAAATAGTTAAGTGCATAATAACATGGCGGTTGGTCGAACTCATGATATGGAAGTATGGATGGAGATGAAGATCCGCGAGTCCACCAACCTGCAAACCAACCATTTTTGAAAAATGACTAAGTATACTAACTAGAAAGGGAAAAGAGAAGGGAGAAAGAAAAAGGGGAGCGAGGGTAAGTATAGAAGAGGGAAAATAAATGGACAAAAGAAGTTGGGAAAATAGAAAAGGGGAGGGAAATTTTGGAAGTGGGAATTGATCTGAACACCTACCTCTCTTGATTTGAACTATAATAAAAGAAATTAAAAAAAAATATTCTTATAAACACATATAAAATATATAAAGTAAATATATAATAAAATAAGCTTTTATATTAAAAAATAAATTGATATTAACAAAATATTAAAATTAGAGTATATATAAATACATACATATATATATGTTGGAGATATTACACACTCAAAATAATTTTCCTAAGTTTGATAGACCAATGCTGAGAACACTTCCTTAGATGAGAACATTCTCTATAGAGAATATTCCCCTACAATATAGGGTGCTCTCCTTCAGTTCAGAGTCAGTTACACTTTTTTAGACTAGTGGAAGTCACTCATGCATGGAAACCTCAGTTTTATCACCAGCAGTTTCATGTGTTTCTCTCACTTCCACACATGTAACTTAGTTAACTGATGATTGCATGGATTAGTTAACTAGGACTTGGTGGAAGATTACTTCGGTTTCTATCAGTGAATTTCTAGACCTCTCCAAATCACTACTATGGTGCATTAGTTACTCATGTAGCCTATATCTATTGTAAATTATTCACTCTTTCAGTGTGTAATACGATCAATACAATTTCTCATTCTTTCACTCCTATTTTTCTCTCTTCTCCTCACCTTTGCAAGTTGTACACCCTAGTAGTGTTCAGGGGGGGTGTTGTAGATATTACTCACACATAATATTTAGCTAACAATGAAGCATACACAACATGTAATGGTGTGAAGAGAAGACAAAATGGAGGAAATAATGAAATGATTTCTATTAATTGTATTCCACATTCAAAGAGTGAATAATTTACAATATATATAGGCTACATGAGTAACTAATGTGCCATAGTAGTGATTTAGAGAGATTTAGACACTCACTAAAAGACACTAGAGTGAACTGTCACCTAGTCCTAGTTAATTGATCCATGCAATCATCAATTAACTAAGTCACACATGTGGAAGTAAGAGAAACACATGCAATTATTGGTGATAAAACAAAAGGTTTCCATTCACTACTAACTTTCACCAATCTAATTGAGTGTAACTAAGTCTGAAATGAAGAGGAGCACCCTATTTTGTAGGAAAATATTCTCTAAAGATAATATTCTCATCGAAGGAATCATTCTCAACATTGGACTATAAACCTTAGGAAAATAATTACCTAGGTGAGTGTGTAATATCTTCAACACCCCTTGAACACTACTACGGTGTACATGGTGAATGGGTCCTGACAATAGAGGCCATGTTAGGTACCCATGAACAATGAAAATAATGAACACTAAAATAAAGTGGGGAAAGAGAGAAAACATCATGGGAAAACCCCACCTCAAAGAACAATGCATCAAAAGATTAGAAAAAAAGGGTAATGTCCTTCACACCAAGGAGACCTTGCAAATGTGCAAGCTTATGCTTAGTGAATATTTTGTTGAAGAGGTATATGTTTATATGGATTTGATAAAGTAGATGCACTAGTGAGATATACACATATATCCACCTTCTCTTATTGTAAAGAAGAATATCAAAATCCATGTGAAGTTTGGATAAAACTTCGAAAATTGCGCGGCCATTTCTGGAAAAATGCTGAAAATTTGTTGATATTTAAAATGCTCATAACTTCACTTCCCATACTCCATTTCAGATGTGTTTTTTTTTTAATTGGATATTTTTCCAATAGGAATTCAAATATCACTACAAGGAAAATACATTTTAGCGGAGGTTATAACAGAGGTTTCTAGTGTTACAAAATTGACAAAAAGTGTCAAAAAAACCTTTGTTACAACATTTGTTTTTGATAGAGGATGTTTTTGCGAATACTATAACGAAACTTGATTATAACTAAACAAATATGGGTGGAAAAAGGTGTTAGAGGATGTTTACAAATCGATGCATTTTTATGAGGAATAAGCACCGATACGTACATATACCTACTGCACCGGTGTTGTACACTGGAAGTCAAGCACTAGGACAGTAAAATCTTTAAGCACCGAGGCAATAAACTATTTAAGCATCGGGGTGTTTGTCTTATATGGACCGTGGATTTAATATTAAAATGCACCGGGAGAGTCAAAAATAATTAAGCACCAAGGATTTCATCTTAGAACACACTAGTGCGTTATTAATAAGAAGACACTGATGTTGTATAAAATAATATGCACTGGTGCATTACCTAGAAAACCCCCTCGGTGCATTAAAAATAGAAAGAATCAATGATTTTTAGTAACAAAAAGGTGTCAATTTTTATCAATAAAAAAACAACACTGATGCATATTAGTAACACAAATTCACAGGTTCTTATTAATACTCATAAAGCATCGTTGCTTCGTATACGCTTAATGCACTGAATGACAATTTTTTTAAATAATGTTGTGATATTAAATAAATATTGAAATTAGTGCTAAGTGATTACATAAAAGCATCGATGTGAATTTCTTATGAAACACACTAGTGTATTTTAATATTAAACAGGTCGATGAGATTAATAATTAAAGTACACCGAGAAACATCAACCTGTGATAGTGTAATTATTGTTATTTTTTAATTTCATTATTTATCAAAAAAATTACATATATCTTATATTTTGATTAGTGATTTTGGATATGATGTTTGGATTAATTTGTTATATCATCAGATTTTTCTTCTCTTCATTATAATATTTGGTCATCCATATATTTAATTAGCGATGGAACATTTCACAGCGACATTGGACAACACAATAGAATAAATTAAAATATATTTATTATATGAATAAGAGGGTCTTTCTCATAAAAAATGGGACACTTATTAGTAATCCCTCGTCTTTCAATTGGGACACTATGTCCATTACATTAAACAAAAATATCTGATTTTCACAAAAAATTATTTCAAAAAAATACAATTGCATCTTGCATTGATATCCAAATATATTGGTCATCATTCTTCACTAGAACTGTTGATATTGCTCGAGCTACTTCCATGCCCTGGGTTATTTTTTTGAATTTTTGGTTGATTGCCTCGATTGTTTTCATCTTCTTCAAGTTCCATCTACAAACATAAAAATAATCTATAATGAGTCTATCTACATTGGTGAGAATAATGAAAATTGAAATAAATAATATACATGAATGTAAATTGAAAAATGATGTACCTGCAAAGAAAGAATTGACTCATGAATCATAAACATATGCTCAAAATCAAATTTCATGCCTTGTTTCAACAATTCTTTTGTTGGCTCAGTTCCATACTTTGTTTCCTGCAAGTTTTATACCCCATAATAAATCATAGATTTAATATAAAGTATTATTTTTGTTTCATTAATTAGAAAATGACAAAAGTAAAACAACATAGATTATACTTACAAATTCCACAATTAATTTTTTATATGCCAAGATATACTCACAACCCTTAATTAACCCAATGTCAATCAATTTTGTTGATGGCTCTTCTATGTATGTTAGCACCTATTTGAAGAAATTCAAGGATGGTTGTTGTAAAAAAACTTAAAATATACAAAAAAAAACTTTAAGTTGTTATAAGGAAATAAAATTTACTCACAAACTTTGCTATCAACCTTTTTCTTCCTTGTCGTCCAATTTTATGTGCAAAATGAGTTCCATTTTCTTTTCTTTTCTATATGATAATATTTGAAAATTAATATTTAATGATAAATTAATTATTTGTACCTAATAGAAAATTTCAATGATTACATGCATTTGAAGCATGTTGTTGTTGAGATAGCTCCTCCTGCGATGCAATTATGTCAATTTCTTTGACCATCTCCTTGTATGCTTTTTTGCAAACTCCTACTGGCATATTTCAGATATCAGCTCGTTGGCCCTCTGGGATTTTCATAATTTTCCTGAAAAAATAACATGAAAATAAAGTATTTTTATATTGATATCTGAAAACTAAATATCACAAAATTGATATATTAATAAATAAATACTTTGTAATATATATATA
>JASDQU011442899.1:9568-23265 GCA_032191745.1 Picea mariana | reverse complement strand
AAATGACTTCACAAAATTCCAGAACAAGAACCATAAGCTTATCACAGAGCAATGGTTGGGAAGGTATATATCTTTACCAATATACATGAAATTTTCTTTGGGGGAATTCACCAGGGGTTATATGACTGGTTATCCAGATTAGTAGATAGCTAGTTTGAGATCAGATCTAGACCACCTATGGTTTGGATGTCGATGCTGATCAAAAAGGTCAAGAGATTTGATAACGTTGTGTCAAGAGCAGTAGATCATTGGTTCGATAGAACTATTGGAGGGCACATCACCGAGTTTTCCATCGATAGAGTTGAGTTGTATAGCCAAGCATAGAGGTATTTCTTTAAGGGACCAAGAGGGAAATTTTTACAATTTTTTAAGTTGAATATCAAGATGTTATTGGATGAGAAGAAAATCTTGAAGATATAGTAGAGGGTCAGGTTGAAAAGTTAATGTTCAGGATTTCAGACAGTGACATCGACGCAGAGGTGGGACATACGTGTAGTGGGAGAATATTCAAAGAGGTCCCTCTAGTGAACTTGTTTGAATAGAACCATGAACCACTGGTACAAGACGAAAGGTTTTATAGTGGAGAGGAAGAATAACTATTGAATGAGGAACATTCAGAGTCTGTTAGGGCAGAGGAAGGAAAAACTGAAAAACCTTGCTGGGAAGAATCACAAACTTCAGGAACTGCGCATATTATTGAAGTATTATTACTCCTCCTGTTTTTTTAGAAGCGTTAAGAAATCAGAGTAGTCAGAGTCGCCAGAGCGCTCAAAGCACTGTCACTAGTGGTCCAACACATACTCAGTCAGGAAACCTAGGAAGATCTATGGAAGATGAGATGAGGCTCCCTATCTTTAAGGGATATGGATCTGAATATCCTGATCAGTACTGGTTTTTATGTGAACTTGTATGGAGTATTAAGAATGTCACTAATGAATCAGTTAAGAGAGCTCAATTTAATACTATCCTAAGGGACCGCGCACTGAACTGGTACATGAAACTTGTCCAAAGAATTGCACAGCCTAAATCGCTGAATGAGATCAAGAATGCATTGGTTTCAGAATTCAAGAAACCCAAGTCAGAGTCACAATGCATTACAGAGTTGAAAGAAATCAAGCAGAGAATAGTTGAACATGTTTTGGAGTTTGATCAGAGGTTTAATACCTTAACGGGATGACTGAATTTTCAGATCCCAGAAGAGAAGAACAAGGAATGGTTCATTCTTTCCCTCTTACCACACATCAGAGTCCCTATGATGCAATAGAAGATCGCTTCATGGGTTGAGGCACTAAATATCGCCACGAAACTACAATCAGCCCCTATGGGAGAATCCAACTTATGTATGAGTCAAATTTTAAGTCAGTTAACTAGCGTGCCTCTGCAGGTCGAAGATATGAAAAAAGACAAGGGAAAAAATAAAAGAGAATATATCTGGTGCATTAGATGAAAATTGAAAGGCCATGACAAGGAGCATTGTCACCCTGGTGAATGCTATTACATGAAAAAATATGTTAAGACACCCACAAATCTGTATTGCGCATTTTGTAAGTGGGTAGGGCATGATGATAAGGAATGTATGTCCTACGACCTCATTCATGAAAGGTCAAGGGATATATACAAAATTCAAGGCAAAGTACAATGAGAAGGGAACACTACGCAGTATAATTCCCCAGGAAGAGGAAACTTCAACACTCGTGGTA
This sequence comes from Picea mariana, assembly GCA_032191745.1. Taxonomy (NCBI): domain Eukaryota; kingdom Viridiplantae; phylum Streptophyta; class Pinopsida; order Pinales; family Pinaceae; genus Picea; species Picea mariana. Next base: position 21,565 of record JASDQU011442899.1, on the reverse strand, counting down.
GATTCAGAAGAAGAGGATGAGAAGACAGCATCGATCGAGGTCAAGGTTAGATCATTTGTTACAACTGCACAACTCCAGGACATTTGGCAAGGGACTATCAGAACCCTTGTACCACTTGCAGTTACCGCAACTCATTTGAGCATGTTATTGAAAATTGTCCTACGTTGTTGGCCAAACTTCAAGAAAGACGAGGAGGAAACCAAAAAGTACAACTCATCTTAGCAAAACCTCACGGAGAGGATCCCAGAGTCACTGTAGTGACTAGAGGAGGTGTTATTACATGAGAAGACAGAGTGACCCCGAGAAAGACCACGGAAGAATCATGAGTCAGAAAAGCTGCAAAGAAGACACAAGTGTTTGATGCAAGGAAAGAAAAACAAACATTTGAGGAGGCAAGAAAAGAATTTGGGAGAGACCAGGGTTCTTCATCAAAGACACGACCAAAAGTAAGAGATTGTGGAATGCCTCTAGCATTAGATCAGTCTGCTTCTCCAGGAGTAGGAAAAGAGGTAAGCAAGCTCATGGAATTCTTATGTATTTTCCTTGATTTGATTAAGGATGAAAGCATTGTACAAGAGCTAAAAAATTTAATCAGACAGTACGAGCTAGAAAAGGTAGATCCCTTGTTGAATAGAGCAGTACACCAAGTATCTAAAAAGAGAAGGACAAATAAGTAACTACACCTGAATGCTCAAATTGAAGAGTGTGATTTAGACTACGTGGTCCTCGACTTAGGGTCGGAAGTCAATGTCATGATGAAGAAGACCTGGGCACTGATGGGAAAGCCTAAGCTGATTTATTCCCCTATCAGGTTCAGGATGGCTAATCAACAGGCCGTAATCCCCTTTGGTAGGCTAGAACATATCTCTATGGACATCGATGGAGTAAGAACGATTGCAGACTTTGAGGTGATTGAGATAGTTGATGATAACTATCCTTACCCTACACTGTTAGAAATTGATTGGGCTTTGAATAATTCCACTGTGGTTGATTTAAAGAAAAGAAAAAAGACATTTGAAGGAGATGGCCTTAGGGTCATTGCACCTTTGTATCCTCATGAAAGTCACAGGTATACCGAGTCCATCAGAGAAGAAGACCGCGCATATGAACTAGAAAACATATACAAATTGACACCCAGACAATAGGATTACATTAATCCTACAACATATGGGAATTTAAGCTGGTGAAGTGACAACGCGTGTTCATTAGACTTAGGGAAAGCATTGGAGAACTGGTAGAACAAAATGTATGAATTATCTACAAGGAGATGTGCTAGACTAACCAGGGAAGTTCGTTGGATTGGAACAAAAGTAAGTAACTTGCCCACCTTTGATGGTCTAAATAATTTAGAAGCCTTCTTGTTGGAATTTGAAGAAATTGTACCAATACAACAAAGGTTGTTGGCACTGGATGAGGCCTTGAAAGAAACTCCAACAAGATGGTGGGGAACACACAAAAACAACATTACAGACTGGGTACAATGTCATATTTTGATGACAACACAATTTTTATAACAAGTAGAAGGTTGTGAAGTTAGATACACAGGTCGAAGCTGTCTGAAGGACCATGTGTGAAGTTGCGAGGAAGCCTGGAGCAATATTCCTCAAGAGCAGTGGGTGCACAAATTCATTAACAAGCTGGACACAACCCCTATCAATTGGTATCTTCAAGAAGAACTATGTCTCGTCACTGCAGATTGGGAAGGTATGACTCAGAACTTTGCAACTACCTGTTCATTTAAAAGCCAATATTCTATAGTGGATCAAGCATTACAGATTGTAAGACAGAGAGTCTTTGAGGAGGCACCTAGCCTCCCTGTTGAGCAAGAAGAGGATGAATGGATTGCGCCTCTTCAGAAATTGCAATGTTGTTACAATATCAATGCGGATGAAGATGATGATCCTAAGAATGTGAAAATCGCAGAAACAAAAGGATATAGAGACACAGAAGGACCAGGAGTTGAGCTACCTTTTATTGGACAGCCAATTGAAATCAAGAAAGTCAACATTGGAACAGAACAAACACCGAAGCTTGCAAATGTTGGAGATTATTGGGATGCTTCCACTATTGACAAGATCACAAAATTACTGCATGAATAACATGACTTGTTTCCAACCGAGTTCACTGATATGAAGGGCATTAGAGGGCCCATGGGTGAGATGAATATCCCCTTGTAACTAGATGCAAGGCTAGTCAAGTAGAGACCCTATAGATTGAATCCTAAATATAAGGAGAAAGTGAAGTTTAAATTAGACAGAATGTTGAAAGCATGCATCATAGAACCTGTTGAAGAGTCAGAATGGATTAACACTATGGTGGTGGAGGATAAGAAGACTGGAGAAATCAGGCTCTGTGTATATCTCAGGAAGCTTCATGATACCTTTTTGCATGACCCATTCCCTACATTGTTCACAGACGAAGTGTTAGAAAATGTGGGAGGACAGGGGGTCTACTCCTTCACAGATGGATTTTCAGGATACCATCAAATCAAGATTGCCAAGGAATATCCCCATAAGAACACATTTTCCACGGAGTGGGGATCCTACTAGTACACAATGATGTCGTTTGGATTGAAGAATGCACCAACCATCTTTTCTAGGGTGGTGGTCAAAGCATTCAAGGAGTTTTTACATAAATTTTTGGAAGCATATTTTGATGATTGCACTGTTTTTAGTGTATTGAAAAATCATATTAAATGTTTTAAGACTAATGTTGGATAAGTGCAGGCAATGTCATATTTCTCTAAACATGAAGAAGTGCATCCTCTTTTCACCCTTTAGAGTGTTTCTAGGCCATATTGTGTGTAAGCACGGATTGTTGGTAGATCCATCTAAGATTTCCATTATAGTCGATTTACCCTCTCCTAATTCAATCAGAGAGTTTTGCATTGCGTTGGGACATACTGGATACTACAGGAAGTTCATTAAAGGATATGCACAAATCACAACACCCATGGAGAATCTTTTGAAGAAAGATTGTCAGTTTCAATGGACATAAGAATGCTAGCAGAGCTTCGACACACTAAAACAAAAAATGGTTACTGTGCCTAGTTTGGTTTTTCCCAGATTGGAGCAAGGAATTTCATGTGCATGTCAATGTATCCTCTATTGCATTAGGAGCAGTGTTAGCACAATCAAGAGATGGAAACATATTATATTACTGTTACATTACACATCAATGGACGAGTACTTTAATGTATTAATATATTAGACATTAATGTATTATACATTAATATTTTATACTTTAATATATTAATGTATTATACATTAATACTTTAATGTATTATATTCACATTAATATAATACATTATACATTAATGTAATGTATTACTAAATACATTAATATTTTAATACATTTATCAATCAATTAATACTTTAATTTATACATTTTTATTATATATTAACTTAATATTTATATATTAAATTAAGTTAATATTAAACTATTACATTAATTAAATGTATTATTATAATTAATACTTTAATTTATACATTTTTATTATATATTAACTTAATATTTATATATTAAATTAAGTTAATATTAAACTATTACATTAATTAAATGTATTATTATATTAATGGTGGTTCTCAAGGCATGTTGGTTGTCAACTAGCAACAACCACTTTATAAAAGTGGTAGATATATGTTGATCAATGCCATTAGTTTGGAAAGTTGAATAAATAGCGTCGATCAACGTATATCAACCACTTTTATAAAGTGGTTGTTGCTAGTTTTAAAATGGCAACGTACCTATAAATTTTCCCTTTGCAATGTTTGTACTCCAGCACAAAACTTGAATGAGTGTTTGTACTCCAATACAAAACTTGAATGTGAAGACTCCACTGGTAACATTGAACAAATACAATACAAAGATAGGGTCGAAGTCTACAAGAGTGTATCCTGTGATGCTACATAGATCATAGTCTTCTAACAACCTATTAGAACCTAGTCATAAGAAGAACACAAATACCAAATCAATAATGGGAGAGAAGCTTTAAAAATGTGGTTTCATCCATCTTCATCTTCTGAAGTGATTGAAGATTTGAAGATTGTCCATTACATCATATCTACTTACACCAACATTCAATTTTAAATCAAATCATTTTACAACTTGTACCAATCATATCTACTTACATTCAATTTTACAACTTGTACCAATTTTCAAGTTTAAATCACTCAAATTCAAATCACATAGGGTGTGGTTGATATACTTCAATATCCATATTCCTTTTATATCAACCACGTTGTTGTTAGGTTGTGTTAGTTATAGAGTTGCTTTAGCACATGGTATTCTCAATTAAATCTGGCTTAATTGTGGTTTTTCATATCTCTTAACAAAATAAAGGAGAGCACGAGAACCCCACACATTGTCAGGCACGTCCAAACATCAATGCATAAACTTTGCAAATTGGGTTTTCACGATGTATTGCAGCAAGAAGAATATCACAAGCAAACAACTAGATATTATAGGTGATACAAAAACAATGTTAATTGCAAGTGCAATCCTCACACTAGATGCACACAAGGGAAAATAAAGACTAGGGTTTTGTAGAGGCCTATGTACAACAAGCAAGTGAAATAATAATCAACACAACAACTCTAGACTCAAGCAACTAAAAGTAGAAGAATGCTAATCGCAGGTTGAATAATAATCAACGCAACAACTCTAGACTCAAGCAACTAGAAGTAGAAGAATGCTAATCATAGGTTGAAATTATGGTAATGGGAAAGGGAAATGGCTAGGTGGAGGGTGCTTGCGACATATTTTGTGACACCCCTGTTGCATGGTGAATGTAATGAGCCAAGTGAACAACCAAGCGTTGGAGAGGGGATGAAGAGATGTCAAGGCGATAAGGGGCATCAAAATTGTCAGAGCTAGCATTGTCACCTTTGTTGCAAGATGGTAATGTTAGCTTCATTGCATCATAATAGTGTCAAATATTAAATGTAAAAGTTTCGAACCGATCAATTCCACACATGAGTTCTATTTATTTTTTAAATCAAATTAATTTTTAACAATTAAGAAAATGAATTTTCTCCACGAATAATATTTAGTTATAAAATTTAACACATAGTTAATATCAACATAGTAATATTTAGTTATAAAATATAACACATAGTTGATATCAACATAGTTAATAGTTAGTTATAAAATATTATAAAATTTAACACATAGTTAATATCAACATAGTAATATTTAGTTATAAAATATAACACATAGTTGATATCAACATAGTTAATAGTTAGTTATAAAATATAACACATAGTTAATAGTTAATGAATATCAACATAGTTAATAGTTAATATTTAGTTATAAAATATAACACATAGTTAATATCAACATAGTTAATAGTTAATGTTGATGCAATGAGGGGCATCAACATTGTCAGAGCTAGCATTGTCAGCTTTGTTGCAAGTTGGTAATGTTAGCTTCATTGCATCATAGCAGCGTCAAATATTAAATGTAGAAGCTTCTAACCGATCAATCACACATCAATTTTATTGCTATATAAATTTATTGCTTTTTATATATGCTTGCCTTGCATAAGACTGTTAACAAATATATGCAGTGTGCAATGCTTGTACTAGGTTTTAAGACGGTTAACAAATATATGCTTGCCTTATATGCAGTGTGCAATGCTTTATATTAAGACGGTTAACAAATATATGCTTGCCTTGCGTCAGTGTCTATGCTTTGATCTGCACTTCAATCCAGTTCCCCCTTAAGTTTAAAGTTTAACACAGAAATAAAAGACATTTCCCCCTTAAGTTTAAAGTTTAACACAGAAATAAAAGACATTTTGGCTTTAATGGCTCGCAGTTATGAAACATGGGAACTTAAAATAGGATTTCAATGGGTACATCTTGTACCATCAATCCGCAGGCTACCAAACTTATAAACATATGATACAATTGTGTTTTGCGAATACAAGAGTTTTAATGCCAAATGAGATTGCAACAACAAATATGCAAGCAAATTTTAAACGCTGAAACAAACCGCAAACCGAGCCCGGTGAATTGGGACTATAATAAAATTATGGATTAAAAAATGTATTACAGTAGAAACAAACATAGAAATAATGTTTAACCTGTTTAGTAGCATGTTTAACCTGTAATGCATGTCATCTCTATGCTTTCACTGAATAAAGCACAGTATATGTAAACATTTTATTGAGTAAAGGGAGCATACTCTATCATATACAGATTAGTGTACTATAGTTTATTATTTGCTTTCATTCTCAATATAGATTTTAGCTTTTCAACGGCCCCAGACATACTGATTTTTAATTTGGCCATGCATACCTATCGTTAAATACCAAGATATTGAAATATAATAACATATACCTAGCATATCCACATAAAGTAATTCTTTCAACAACCCAACATAAAATAAATTTTCAAGAGGAAACATTTTAAAAATGCACCTACAAGAAAAACGACTCCAGAAGTCTACCACCTCCATATGCATAACGAAATCCATTCTCATTTTTTTTTCATAATAATATAGAAGTAGGGTATGATCGTTCGCAACAATTTTACTGTTAAAAATGAACTTCCCAAACTCTGAGAGAGGCAACGGTAGCAAATTATCATACGTTCCTTTAAAAATATGACAGTCGTTCAAGAGTCTTCAAAACATAGGCTAAGTAACCTCAACCATCTACAAAATCCCAAGCCCACCAAAACATTATCCCAAGCCTACCAAAAAAATTCAAAATTTCTTGAAGATCATCAGGTTGAACGTTATGTCAACAAAAACTATTCTTCGGTTCATAACTTCAGCATATAGACTCCGATTGAGTCAACAAAAGCTATACTACTAGATCCATGGATCCCTATAATCTTCCACTCCTTACTCTCAAAGTACTTTCCTTGTTCCGGCCCACATGGGCCGAGTTTCCTTTGATTTGTATAAAAAGTTATAGATTTATTATAACCCAGCTTTGAAACCAATATTCATAAGTACCATAAAAACCGCTGATCTTAGTGACGTTTTCCTCTCGGTAGTTCAAATCATACTGCAAGAGAGCCACCCATTCAATAAAAAATAGTTACATTTCATATATGCTGCATTATATTATGACGGTTAGCCTATCCAATTACTGTGCTCTGCAGACTGCTTAAGCTTATAAATTCACGAGGATACAGTTGTGACTTACCACTATTTTGGTGCTGTGAGCACCTCCATGTCGAACTCCCGGGAATTTTCTATCCCTTACACTGATATCTTCGATACCATAATCGAGTTGTACTGAAGTTAATGTCTGTAAATTGAAAGTCTGCTTAATACGACGAATACCTGAGTACGTCTCATCGTTAAAGAACGTACCCCCAGGCCCCCCATATAATGGAGAACAATAGAATCCGCTATACGTGTTAGCCTGTCGCAATAAAAAAGATTAATTCATTCTCTCTAACGAAAAACCCATGAAAGGAAATGTAGCGGGTGTGAGGAAAGGCATTGACCATACCGTTCCACCTTTCTCACAGTTACAGGTACTTTCAGGATTAGGTTCTCTGTCTGTGTATATGCTTTCATCCGGGCTTGAATGCACTACCGCTGCCGTTTAAACGAATCAAGATAGAAGACAAGTCTCACAGTTATGAAACATTGGAACTTAAAATTGGCTTTCAAACCTCAAAAATACCCAACACTATATTTAGAATAAATGATACAACTATTTTCACTCTGATCATTGACACAGAAAATACATACAAAAAAGCATGGTTTCGACCAGAGTAGAGCAATGATCTACAACAAGGTTGATAGGATCTCTCAAAGCTCGTTTGATAGGATCTCCCAAACACTTCTCTAGAAGATACATAGAGGAAAGCATGAATAAACCCATGATTAAGCCGGTTGATAGAAGATCTCCAACACAACACAACCTTCGTGTGTGAGTGCTTCTGGTCCCGACCGTTCCTGTCACGCTAATAAAAAGGCAAAAACCACACAAACAGTCACATACTATATTGTATTTTTCTATATTTAGAAAACAACCATTCTCAGAAACTAATTTCCCTGGGTTAGTATAGAAGACTTTATCAATGTTGAGGAAAAATAATCTCGCCAGGCCAGGAAGACTGGAAAACGCATGCATTACCTTGTAAACTAATACTAATACTCACCTCTATGTACCCATGGGCGTCTAGCTATTTCAGAAACGGCACAGACCTTATAACTTCGCTTGCTGATTTGAGCTTTTGCTGTAACTCAAAAGACAAGAGGATTGAAATAAAACTTACCTTGTCCTTACCCTCGTTTCCCTTTATAGGACATGCGGTTTGGTTGTGGGCAAAATTCGATGAAATTAGATAGCAGTGACATTTTCAAGGTGACTGTTAACGACCACGTCGCATGACAAATTTTTCAAGGTACGCAAGATCCTGCCACGGCCACCCTGAATCATTCTCGTTTAATATCATGGGGCGGCTGCCCTGAATTATTCTGGTTTAATATAATAGTAAATAGCGCAATTAAATGCTGAATTATCAAAGTTGTGCCATGCGTGTTTCGCAAGGGTGGGGCGGTGGGATATAAGTGCGTATTCAGATAAGCGTTCCCTGTGCATGATGCGTATCTTTTCCTGTGACGGTTAATGCAATCTCTTTGAGATGTTGGATTTTTAGAATTAATGCGTATCTTTCCCTGTGTAGCTTAAGCTTAATTTTATAATTAATGAGATGTTGGATTTTAGAATTAATGCGTATCTTTCCCTGTGACTGTGACGGTTAATGCCAATCTCCTTGACATGTTCATTCACAAGTGTAGCTTAGCTTCATTTTAGAATTGGTTTGTGAAGTCTTATTGCTCATGACAAAATTTATTAGTGTCATAGGACATGAAGTTTGAAGTTTTATTGCTCGTAAAGAAAATTATAAGTTGTGATTATGTTTTATTGTTCATGACAAAACCCTTACTCATAATTAATGTCATAGGGCACATGAAGTTTGAAGTCTTATTGATCATAACAAAATTTATGAGTTGTGTTCATGTTTGTTTTCCAAAGATTGTGTAGTGGGATAAGGGTGAATGTATTTCCTAGTCTTGTTTCTTTTGAGATGTTCATTTACAACTGTAACTTAGTTTTATTTTAGAATTGGGTTATGTTGGATTTTGATTTAGTATAAATCAACCCCATTTCAAAAATGGAGACTTCATGGCAAGTTTCTTAGTGTATGGAATATGTATGAAACAGATTTCTTCAAAAATGAAGTAATTACTTTTCAAAGGATTAACTTTTTAGTTAAAAATATTTTTAATGTGGTGAGAAGTTATACACTCATGGTCTAGATAGCAAGACATTGTGAAAGATTTTGATATAAAAATAAACTTCAAAGTTAAGGCTTCCATGCAAATTTTAAAATCTCAATAAGCAACTGTGTAGAAGAATTGGTTTTTCATAGCAATCAAAGTGGTGTTAAGTGATTATATTGTTTTTATTTAGTAATCAATTGTGAAGTTCGATATATGAAGTTATTAAAAAAATTATTTTTAATTATTAATTAAATTTATAAAAAAAATTGTTGTACACAAAGTTTCAAGTTTTATTATTGTGAAATTTGATATAAGGAGTTATTAATAAATTTATTTGTAATTATTACTTAAATTTATAATTATTTTTGTTGTTTATAAAGTTTGAGGTTTTATTAGCTTCTCAAAAAACATTATCGCACAATTAATATTATAATAAAAAATCATGAGTAAAAATTATTTTCAATGTTTTTTTAATATTATTTTCTCACATTTTTTAGACCTATGTATGTGGTGAAAATTGGAGGCATTCTCCATTGTCATTCTGCACACACATATATAACTTTTGATTTTTTGGAGTTTTTATGGGCATATTTTCCGATCAATTTTTTACTAAAATCTAGCAAAAAATTGTGGGAACTTCACATTTGAGTGATTGAGTCTAGATAATTTGAGTGCCTAGAGAGATTTTTAGAGTGTTGAATCCATTTATGTTAAGAACCTGAATAGATCTACCAATACAATAACCACAAATACTGAATACACAATAGATCTACAAAGCAAGATATAAGAAACCACACTTTATTATTACCAAAACCCTTGAGGTAGGGAAACACCATACAATGGATCCTATTATGGAAAGGATCCTCTCCTGTTCACTTGTCTCTTTGAGGGGGCATCCTCCTATTGAGCTACCGCTTCACAATACAATATTTATCTTCATGTCTCATTACATTGCTTAAACCCCTTTATATAGTGCTACCATCACCTAAGAACATTCTAGAGGAGGAATCTTCTAGAAGTAGAACCTTCTAAGAAGTTCTCTTACATTTATTATATCTAACTACCATAGTGGGCCTTATTTAATAATATAGTGGACCTAGTCCACCTTACATTGAATGACCTCCACTATTATCACTATGGGCCCTCTGGCCCCCCCACTACCTCTCTAGCTACCTTACAATTTATGAATTCAAAAATGCAATTTAAACAACAAAAAATGGTGAATTCATCAAGATCTATTTCATCTTATATTGAAAATTAATTATGGAAACTATTGCTTAAAATGTTGCAATTGAGTTCCACAACTAGAGGTACAAACTCCATATAGACACAATTCACCACTAATTTGTTGAAGTTGTTGTTTGAACATTGTAAAGCCTAAACTACATACATATACAATCTCATGCATATTTATGGCTTGCAAGTACAAAATTTATACCTTGATTATAGCAATGAGTTCATCATTGAGTATTAATTAACTTAGCAATTGAATTTTTTTTTCACCAATCCTAAAGTTTAACCTAAAAAGCGATGAATAATTTTTTTTGTTATTTATTAATTAAATTTATGAGGTCTTATTGCTTGCCTCTAACAAAAAGCTAACTCATAATTAATGTCATAGGACAAAATCTTTAATAAAATATATGTTTAATGGTTTTTTAATATTTATCCTTTGACAACCTTAAGATCCATGAATGTAGTGATGCTTGTATTCTCCATCACCATTTCAGGTTTTTCTTCAATATTGAAAATTAATTTTTGAAAGTATTGTTGAAAGTGTTGCAATTTTATGATCTAAGGTACAAACTACGTGCATATACAATTCATTAGTGATTTGTTGAAGTTGTTGTTTGAATATTACAGAGCTTGAACCTGCAATTGTTTTCCAAAATTCATAACAAGTTTCATGCATATTTATTGCCTGCAAGTACAATTCTTTTCTGACTCATTATGCATGTTTGCATCTCTTGGATTTCACTCTCTTTCTTCTTTTTCTTTTATCTAGGCATGACATTTTCATTAATCATATTGTAGTTTACTCTTAGCCTTATTGATAACCTTAGTTTTCCTTTTCCCTTGCCTTGAATTATCATTACCTTCACTTAGTGACATTAGTTTTTCATCTCTCTTTCTCTAAATGTTTATCATTTTTATGTTTACCTTCACTTGTGACTTTAGTTTTTCATCTCTCTTTCCCTAAATGTTTATCATTTTCATCCATACCTCCAAACATTCCCTAAATGTTTATCATTTTCATCCATCCCTCCGAACTGGGCCATTTTTAGATTACATTTTCGTCCATTTTTATATTAAATTTCAATGTCTATTGTATGGAATCTCTCTTGTTATTCCATGACCAAAGGTTCCATTCAGGTCGCGTGTTTGATTTGGGAAATCAAATAAACACTCATGATGCATTAATTGCAATATATATTATGAGATATATATACATTTAAAATTAATAATTATGCATGAATATATTAAACATATATACTATCATCATTAATAAAGATAATCTATATCATAACACATATATGATAACAATCATTCCTCCCAACCACCTAAACTAAACATAATTGACAAGTTGAACAGATTGTATAATTCACAAGAAAGAATGACAAAATGATGAAACAATAACACAAGTTTGAAAGAAAAGAACCCAAAATGTTAAATTATATCATAATAGTAAATAGCATATATATATATATATATATATATATATATATATATATATATATATAT
>JASDQU011442897.1:0-23438 GCA_032191745.1 Picea mariana | reverse complement strand
TATGAGAAGATCCTCCATCTTGAGCTTTGATAGTTTAAAGTTAGTGCAATTAAACTTCTCCATTTCTAATCTAGAGATTCACCATTTCCCTACAACAAGATTTCCTTCCACGTAAACTCCCACTCAAACCGGGATTATATAAAAAAAACCTTGTCCCTAACACCTTGGATCTGAGGTGAAGCTCTAATACCAAATGAAAAGAAGCTGAGGTGCAAAATACACTTCACACACTAATTAATGGGAGAAGCATGTGCAAAAATTAAATAAACATTGTTAAAAACATACAACCATTAGACATTGATTTCTTGGGGAAAACCCTTATGACAGAAAAATCCCATGCTCTAAAAAACACTCAATGTATTATTCAACAAGAAAATAGTTACATTAAATCACAAAGTACAAAATTGTGTCATTATCAGCACACACCCCAAATTTCCCACACTATCCATACACTTTGCATTGATATTCTACCGCACTCCAACCCAATAGCCATGTCCTAGAGATTTTAACTCTCCTAAAACAAGATATATGGTTCCTTTTGTGTGTCCAATAAAAACATTCTTAGCCAACTCTAAATCGAAATCAAAATCCAACATGCCTAACCCTCTAACAAGATATGTAGCTTCTCTTGGATGTCTAATAATTAAATTATATTTAATTCTAAACCCAACCAACTCCAAATCAAAACTAAATGGATGTGACCAAATGGTATTTTCTTATAATGGAAATTGGTGGGCCACATAGAATAGGCCTTATGGTTGTGTTCACTGATTCATAAACTTCCACTTGCAACAACTCAAAGGTTAGCTACGGAGTGTAATTATCTACATAAATTATGGGTTTTTGTTGAACCCCTTGCGTGGTTTCATGGAGTCACACCAAACGACCTGAATGCACAGCTTGGGATTTGACATCCTACCGACACTTTCACGACTTCTATATAGTTTTAATTTTTTTGTTTAATATATAAATCTTTTTATAGAAATTTTGTACAACTCATCTATAGTTTTTTACACTATAATTTATTTTCTTTAATATAAATCTTTTTATAGAAATTTTGTGCAACTCCTATATAGTAGTTTTTTAGACTAAATTTTTCTATTAGATAACTACTTCTAAAAAAATATTTGTACAAACGTATAGTTTTCCATAAAAAAATAAAAAATGAAAATATAATCTATTATCTTTAAAAAAATGCCAAAAGCAAATCATTGACTCACCCGTTTGTTGACATGCTTGTCTTTGTCCGGCGATTACATTTTGAAAAAGCTAGTGGAACTGGAGAAGGTATCCCAAATTTGGAAAACAGATTCTATGCATGATAAGTGAACGAGCGAATATTTGTAGTATTATATTACTTGAAAGTTTTTTTTTAAATGGTAAATACTAGTACAATCACACATTAATAAAGTGGTTGATATTGATATATTTTGATAGGTATTTTTTTTTATCTTAAATAAAAGCTTTAATTTTTTTATTTTCATGCGGTTCCACTGTGCAAATGAAACACTATCACAAGGTTGACGTTCATGGGTCATAAAGAAGCGCATGTTGTTCTGCTCTGCAAATAAAATGCTATCACAACGTCGGCATTCGTGGGAAGTAAAGAGGTGGAAGAAAAATTGTCTCACCCATCCCACCAACAAGTGTAAGAAACACAGTAAAAAAACCTAAAAAATAGACTCACTAAAAAACATTAAATGCTCAGTAGCGCAGTAACCCAAGAACAATTATTAAAGTGGAAATTAATAATTTGATCAACCTTTGTCACTCTAATCATCATTTTTTCATGAAAGGAAGTTAATGGTTGAAATCATAACTCTTTATTGATTGTGATACCAAGAATATTCAGAGCATATAAAATCATGTCCATTAAAAACCCATTTGTGATTAAAAGCCCATTAAATCTGTCCATTTCCAATAGGTGTACGCCTATCAACTTAAAAATGTTTAAAATATTTGAACTCAGTTTAAGTACATGCACATATAGTTGTGGATATAGATGAGAAAAAAAAAGAAGTAAATATCATCTATTTTAAAAAATTTAGTATTATAAATTTAAGAAGAGCAGAAGGATATGGTTTTGCATACAATAAATATATGGGGAAAGAAAGAATTATGTAAAATTGGTTTATAAGAAAACTTTCAATAGGGTTAAATGGTACTCTACGGAGAAAGTTAAAGAAATTTTTCATCATCTTCTCCAGTGAAATATTTTGAGGATTAAAGGTCAGGTCCATTTACTCTTGTAACAAATTTCCTTTCACTGGTTAGAATCTAGTGATACAAAACACTATAATTCATATGAGTCAATTCAAAGTTGGGAAAACCCCAAAGGGAAGTCTTTCCATACAAATCTTAAATCATGATAGAACTATGCTCATGCCTCAAATTTTTGTCTAATTCTTATCAGATACGTGGTCGAAAAAAGAGTTTGTTTTCTTCAAGATTAACTTAATCCCAAAAAGTCTCCCAAAATGCAGAAGTATGACTTGGAATTGATTAGTACATAATTTTTCTTCCATTATAAATTTATTTTGGAGTAAAAAATCAGAAGTATGATCTTTTTGGATTCATGTTAGGGAAAGTCCTAGTTTGGTGATTTGGGATTGTTGGCACAGAGGCAGACCCAAGGTTCAACGCTCAAGAGCACACCAACAAAGCCCTAACTACCGACCCTTTCGGCAACACATGCAAAGTAGATGAAGTCTCACCCGAGGTAGAGGCAGGGGTGGTTGCAAGACTCAGGTGTCTGCAACCTTAGCTGGGACACAGATCTGTGATTATCTTTCTTACATCACACTTAGCATTAGTAATTCCTTAACATACATTCATTAATATACTTCGCAGAAGGCATACAAAATCACAGTAAATACTTATACTAAGAATGATTCATTACTTATCCACGGGAATATAGGTTAGATTCAACAGATCAAGCACTAAGCATCTCACATATCAGATCTAATGTTCATTCATTCATCAACAACATAGAGCATAACTAGATCTACTTAATCACTTCAAGCACTTAGCCAAGAAAGAGATACATGCATAAGAGCGAAGCATAAAACATTATACACATAGTTACCATGGTTCACCCCCACCCTGGGGCTACGTCCACAAAGTCTTCTTTGAATTATCTTGGTCCAATAGTTACAACACGGAGCTCTAATGACCCTTACGTTGCACAAGACAAAAGATCTGCGTAGCTCGCTAGATCCTTCTTCCTTTCTCTTCAGCATCAGACTATAACAACCTGCACTTAGCTCTCCAATATCCTACACAGAGCACTCTAAGATACGTTCGATCACACAGATCCAATTACTAGCACCAAGCTTTCATTCATGCATCACATAGATGTACTACATTACTATCTCCTCCTTATATTACTATATACATTGCCTATTTATAGATTATAAAATGGGCCTAAATGTGGGTAAACCCATGGGTCGACATCCCTTTCTGGTTACATCAACCCAAAACCCTAAATAGATCCCAAAATAGGTCTTGCTTCCTTATTTTCTTCTTCGCGTTGTGCTCCTTTCTTGGCAAGTTGTCGCAGTCCCAAAAGTGGTCAAGTATGACCAAGTACTCTTAAACTTGGTCAAGGGCCAACAGGTAGGCCCCCAACACTCACCTGTGAATCATCCTGAGTCACTCAGGTCTGACCAATTCTGCTTCGAACGCCTTGAGCTTGGCTCGAGCGGCTTCGACCTGCTGTAGTGTGACAACCTCTTGTTCAGTAAATTCTTGGATTACTTTGTCATTGAGTGGTCCTTCTAGGCGTTGTTCTATAGTGATGACACCCTATTCGAGTTCATCTCCCTTTCGGACTAACTTGCCTACGATCAACTGGAAACCAAAGCGTACTGCTGCATTCTCAATGGAGGCTACCTTGTAACCTCGCGTGCCTTTCTCCAGATCGCCATATGTGTCTTTTATTCGTTGAGCGAGAGCACGATTTGTGGTCTTTCTAGGGTAAAATTCTTGCGGGTCAGGGCCCTGCATGCTTAGCCCAGTGATCCGATTGATCAGAATTGGATCCACGGTGATGCGCTGGTCCAACGATAGGTATCCTTCGTGGTAGCAGGACAACAACAATCGAACATAGGCATTTACTTCCTGATGCCTCCCAAAATGTGGAATCTTCATTACATTGAGGAGGGTTGATTGTGCAAGGTTATGGGTCCATTGTTGCAGTAAAATATTGGTGTTCTTTCCTTTTGTAATAGTCAAATACTTGTGCGGGGCTAGCATACTATATACCTTACGATCTCCAAGGTTAAAATCACTGAATTTCAGCATGATGAGCTTCTCCTGGTCAACATGAACTGCGCGCGCCCCTTTCGAGAGGTACGCAGTGACTACAACATAGTCGAAGTCTCTAGGTACAGAGTCTCGATTCACTGGTTCGCTTAGTGGTGGGATATATTTAGACAAGATGCTTGGGATCATCTTCACAGTGGAAAAGTCATTTCCGAGATTAGATTGTCTTTCCGAAGGCGGTTGGGATGGTCCTACTTGAGCAGTGGAGGGGGAAGCTGGTAGTACGCCCGAGGACGATGCCTGTACACCTATAGACATTCCACACTCTGACACGACTCTCTCAGCCATTAAATCAATTAGAAATTCTTCAATAATTTTCTCAGCAGTGTTGAGCTCGTTCGACATACAAACTTGGGTCAGTTGCCTCGGGTGCAAAAGGAATTTAGAGACGACAGTGAATAGTAAGGCAATGATCTCAGGGTTCACGCTCAGATTCTTAGTTAGCAAAAACTATTCTTGGTGTGTGGCACAACAGGTTAAGTAGGCAATCTCAACAACGGTCTGCTTGCAATGGACATGGGGCCTTCATTAACTTTGTTCTATCCGTTCTGGTGCTATCCAACGGTCTAGTGGTAACCCATAACTACTTTTCGATCCGTTCAGAGTGGTGGTTGAATGGGTATATCGGTTCCAACGACTATATTGCTTCGTCATGGCGAAGTACTCTATGTCGTTGTTCTGATATCTCGGCAAAGCTCCAATTCTACAATTCTTCTTGTTGCGAAGTGTCCTCTAGAACCTCTTGTAACCTTACAGCATTAGCCCTTTTCTTTCTTAACTTCCTATCCTTCTTCCCAGTGAGTTTCGTCTCAGTAATTCTTTTACCATTGTGATGTTTATCTTTTGTGGTCTTAGTTACTTCGTGCTGTGGAAAATATTTCTTAGGGTTCCTTGATAATACTTCTTCTATATCAAAAATAGGTAACTTGATCTTCTGTGGATCCTCAAGTGTTCTCTTAGCTTCGACATCAGAGGTACTAATATTAAATATCTGCGATCTTCTCTTCTGTTCTTCAATCAAGTGCGCGATCCTTCTGGTCATAAAGTCTTTTAACTCTTGCTTCTTCTGTTCCAAAACTTTCTCTTCTTCTCTTCGTCTAGCCTGTTCTTTATCAATCCAGGGTTTTCCTATGAGCATGGTAAACGGGGCGTTGTCTTCAACAAATTTAATGATCTCAAAGTCTTCCTCTATCGAAGTTCCATTGACAGTCATAAGTATCTGAGCGATCCTTCCACATAGGTTTACTAGATTTCCTCTGAAGAATCTTGTTCCTCCTAGGGAAGGGATCATGGCAGGCTTTCCTATAGCTTTCCAAGTTCTTTCTGGCATAATGTTCACTTGCGCTTCTTCATCAAGAGTACATTCAATTTCAAAGTCCCATATTCTTGTTTCGATTTTCTCTTTTTCTTTGAATATCTCTGATAGCCTAACATGTCGGTGGTCATTCAAGGTATCTTTCATCTGTAGCAATATCTTTTCTGATTCTTTCTGGGTTTCTACTATAATCTTGGTCTCTTGATCTCCCTCAGGGTTTGCTTGTTCCATATTCATCTTTTCAAGCCTAACAATCATTCTAGGGCAATCCAATACTTCATGGTCCATAGCCTTACAACAGAGACAACTAGGTATTCTCCCAGGGCATTCTTTAGCAAGATGTCCCAGTCATCTGCAACTATAACAGAGGGTTAATCCTCTCGTCCATTTAGATGTTCCCCAACTCCTTCTGTACTGCGCACCAGGATCATGGTGGCTAGCCTACAATTTTTTTTTTCTAAGATCCTGCATCCACTTGTTAGTCCAGACATTCTTTCGATGCATAGGTATAACATATCTATCACTATACTTATCAGATCTATTCATATCAAACTTTATTTCATCTATTAATGCCCTAGTTTTGAAGCTAGGACATAATCTATCAAACATATCTATATTCATTCTTTAGAAACAAAAAAATTCACTTATCTTACTTCTGTAGAGCACAAAGCTTCTAGATCTAAGACTTTTAACTATTCTTACCTTTATCAAGGCATAGAGCTTACAGATCTTACCTTTTTCTTCACAGATCTGACTTCTTTTCTTTAGATCTGACCTCTCTTTCTTCAGATCTGACCTCTTTTCTTGGCACAAATCTTCACAGGTCAAACAGAACACTGCGCACTAGAGCAACAGATCTACGCACAGAGCTTATTTCACGCAAAGATTCTTCTTCTTCAGTTCCCAGCAATCACAGTTCCAATCCCGGCAACAGAACCATTTGTTGTCACAGGGGCATACCCAGGGTTCAATCAAGAGTGCGCCAACAAAGCCCTAACTACAGTCCCTTTTGACAACACCTGCGAAGCAGATGAAGTCTCACCCGAGGTAGAGGCAGGGGTGGTTGCAAGACTCAGGTGTTTGCAACCTTAGCTGGGATACAGATATGTGATTATCTTTCTTACAACGCACTTAGCATCAGTTATTCCTTAACATACATTCATTAATATACTTCGCATAAGGCATAGAGAATCGTAGTAAATAATTATACGAAGAATGATTCAGTACTTAGCCACATGAATGTAGGTTATATTCAACAGATCAAGCATTAAGCATCTCACATAGCAGATCTAATGTTCATTCATTCATCAACATCACAAAGCATAACTAGATCTACTTAATCACATCAAGCACTTAGACAAGAAAGAAATACATGCATAAGAGTGAAGCATAAAACATTATACACACAGTTACCGTGGTTCACCCCCACCCTGGGGCTACGTCCACAAAGTCTTCTTTGAATTATCTTGGTCCAACAGTTACAACACAGAGCTCTAATGACCCTTAATTTTCACAGGACAGAATATTTGCATAGCTCGCTAGATCCTTCTTCCTTTCTCTTCAACATTAGACTATAACAACCTGCACTTAGCTCTCCAATCTCCTGCACAGAGCACTCTAATATACATCCGATCACACAGATCCAATTACTAGCACTAAGCTTTCATTCATACATCACATAGATGTACTACATTACTATCTCCACCTTATCTTACTATCTACATTGCCTATTTATAGATTACAAAATGGCCCTAAATGTGGGTAAACCCACGGGCCAACATCCCTTTCCTATTACATCAACCCAAAACCCTAAAATGGACCCCAAAATAGGTTTTGCTTCCTTATTTTCTGCTTCGCGTTGCGCTTCTTTCTTGGCAAGCTGTCGCAGTCCCAAAAGTGGTCAAGTATGACCAAGTACTCTTAAACTTGGTCAAGGGCCAACAGGGATTCTTGAATTTTCAAATTACAATTGAAAACTTATACAATATCTTTTTACTGAATATTTTAACACTTTACTCTTAAACATTCCATGTTGAAATTAAAAAAAAAAATAATGGATTAATATCAAGCGATTAATGAAATAGGACATTTATGGATTACATGGTTAATGATGATGGATTTGAGGATTTAGCAGTCACTGAATTGACTTAAAAACAACATAATACTTTAGTGAATCAATAATCTAGGGTTAGAGAATTAAAGTTAGTGAATGAATAATTTAGGTTTAGAGATTTGATATACTAGGGTAAAAGTCTTATGTGATGGGTTTGTCATTTTCTTTTTGAAGCCCTGAAAAATGACTAAGTCAAAGCATCCTAGCCAGGCAAGCGTATAAATCCCGTGAGAAAGTAAGAGTGGGTAAAGACTTACTTTTTCATAAAATGTATCTACTTATTTCCTTATATTGAATGGCAAGTTGGTAAAATTTGATTGTATTAGTTGTCATAGTTTGATCATATTTTATTGTTAAAATTTCCATCACATAACCATTGAATTTCATCATTGCTTCTCATTTAGACAATATTCAAATTTCCTTTGTAAATGTGTGTTCATGTTTTGGGTTCTTTATTATAAATTTTTTTATAAAAAAGATATTTACAAAATTTATTCCAACAAATAAAGATTACTCAAGTTACTAAGGTATTGTTTTATATTTGGAAACTCTATTATATTAAGAAAGCAATAACCCTTTCTATAGAGTCATGTATTTGAATTATGAAATAATATATTGTTGGCACAGGGGCAGACCCAGGGTTCAACACTACAACAACACACCAACAAAGCTCTAACTACCGACCCTTTCGGCAACACCTACGAAGCAGATGAAGTCTCACCCGAGGTAGAGGCAGGGGTGGTTGCAAGACTAAGGTGTTTGCAACCTTAGCTAGGACACAAATCTATGATTATACTATTTAATAAATCACTTAGCACCATCAGTTCCTCAATATGCAATCAATATCCACTTCACTGATAAAACAGGGCTTTGCAGCATCCACACTAATCTAATGTATTTAAGCACTTAGCATCAGTAAATAGATCAGATCAAGCAGATCAAGCACTAAGCATGGCTATATATATCAGATCTAACATTCTCATATATAATAAGCACAAAGCATAAATAGAGCTATCTAAATACATCAAAGCACTTAGCAAATAACATGTGAACACATCAAGACAAAGCTCAAAGCATCATAACACAATATTTACGTGGTTCACCCCCACCCTAGGGCTACGCCCACCAACTCTTCTTCTTTATTGTCTTCAGTCAATCGGTTACAAGCACAGAGCCTCAATACCTTTACTCCGCCTAGGACAGAAGATCTGCGCAACTCGCTAGATCCTTCTTCCTTGCGTTACAACACTAAGCCTTCCACAATCCACTACATGGACCTACACTTAACTCTGCAAGTCTCCTACAATCATGCACAAAGATCTTACAGGCTCTACTTGCACTTAGCATACATTCAGATCAAATAGATGCACCACTACTTCTATCTATCCTAAGCATCTATTTATATACAAAATAGGCCTAAACATGGGTAAACCCACGGGCCGATGTCCCAATCCCATTAGATAATCCCAAAAAAGATACAAAATGGGTCTGAGATCCCGTGATATCTGCTTCGTCTTCCGCTCCTCCTTTGACCGGCTGTCGAAGTCCCAAAATAGGTCAACATGACCAAGAATCTCCCAAAACTTGGTCAAGGGCCAACAGACCCCCAACACTCACCTGTGACTCATCCCGAGTAACTCTGGTCTGATCAGTTCTTCTTTGAACACCTCGATTTTGGCTCGAGCTGCTTCGACCTGCTGCTTTTCTACGACTTCTTGCTCGGTGAACTCCTGAATCACTGCATCATTCATTGGCCCTTATAGGCGTTGTTTTGTTGTAGTGACAACTTGTTCTAGCTCTTCTCCTCGGCTTTCAACCTCTGTGAACAATTGGCATGCCTTATCTTGCACAGGTTGGAGTCATTGAGTTATTTCCATAACTTTGCTCTGGATCATATGGATTTGTTGTTGGGCGGTGCGTTTCTCTTGAGATCTCTTCATTCTGTCTACAACTGACAGGGCCTTCAACTGTGTCTGTAGTGTGTTTGCGTGCTGCTTTGCTTCCTGGAGTTGCGACTTTAGTTCCTGCAATTCTGGATTCTCAGCGAGCTTCTCATATGTTTGGGTGTTGCGATTACTCATCTTCTTGCACTCCAAGGCAAGAGCTTTCAATTTCTCAACTATGCTCTTGGCGGTTGCTTCCCTTTGATCTCTTACATCTTGCGGGGTCTCAGGCACTGCGCGTAGCTCCAAATCTACTATGCGTTGCTGTAGTTTCTTAATCACTTCTTCAAGTTGTGCCACCTACTGTGGGACTCCCTCTTTGGTCTTTACTTCGATAACTATCATAGAGTGAAGTGCTCTGTTGACCCTTTCCTTTACTTCGAGTTGTTCCATGAGAAACTGTTCCTTTCTTTGTTGTAGTTGTGCTCTTTCTTCATCCCACTTCGCTTGGAGAGCAAGCTTTTCCCGTTCTGTAACACTGTGTTGCTCTAGAAGTTCTTCTTGTACTTGTGCTAAAGCCTGGGTGGCTTGCACTGTTTCCTCCCGTGCTCGTCGAAGGAGAGCTTCGACTGAATCAACAATTCAGTGGAGTTGAGCTAAATCATCTCCCAGTTCTAGTGTTTCCAATGGCAGAGGTGCAGTGGAAAGTGTGCGGTTGGACTGTAGTGCCTGTTGCACCCCTTGAAGTTCAACCTTAATTCAATTGTATATCTCCTCCTGTTGAGCCTCTTGCTTCTCTTCTATCTCTAGAAAAGCATCGTTTAGGGATGCTACAATGAAATCGAAGTCATCTGAGGTAAGGGTAGTCTGCATCTTGGTCATAGAGGCTTTTGATTTCTTCTGAGAAGAAGGCTTCGGGGGGAAACCTTCCTTTTCTTCGAGGGATCCTCCTCATATCTAGTTGGTGTAACCTCGTCTTTCTTTTGTTCAAATTCTGCACCATCTATCT
Organism: Picea mariana; assembly: GCA_032191745.1. Taxonomy (NCBI): domain Eukaryota; kingdom Viridiplantae; phylum Streptophyta; class Pinopsida; order Pinales; family Pinaceae; genus Picea; species Picea mariana. The sequence goes on along the minus strand of JASDQU011442897.1, from coordinate 12,795 downwards.
CTCTACCATATCCTCCTTGCGCAGGTGAGATGGAAGCAGTCTTCGCTGAGGTACTACTTACATCTTGGGCTTATTCATTTTTCTTTGTCTTGCTGGGTCCAGGTGTATCATGCGCTGCTTCTGGGCTGTCAATGTCAGACATCTCCACGGGATCTACTGGAATGAGGAGGTTCGCCGACCAGTCTTTAGCAATCTCTTCTAAGTCTTCCTCTGTCAGCTTGTAGTACGACTGAAGTTGTTGCTTGTGCTCATCAGCGCGCATTGTAATATAAATGAAATGGCTGAAACCTGTGGAGAGTATTCGGCGTGATGCGAGGCTTGGACTGGATGGTCGTCTTCAGTTGGCTGTAATATGTGTGGAATACGAAATTTAACTGTCATTTCTTGTTAATTTCACTGGAATACCATAGTGTACTGAACTTCGCAACCAAAGGTTCAAAGGGCTCAATGTCTGGGAAGGTTGCACCTTCTGACATCTCCCATGTGATGAAATCGATTAGGATTAGAAGCCAGCTGAAGTGGAACTCATATCCTTGATCTTGCACTTCCCTACAGTCCAGTTCCAACTGGTTCACAAGGTACTTTGCCCAATTCATTTGTAGGCCCTCCGCGCACTTTCCTGTGAGGTCGACTACAAAACTAGTCACTTGGGTGGGTTGGTTCTTGCGGACTAACTTTCCTGCTATCAAATGACAAGAAAGACGCACTGCACTGCTCTGGATAGAAGCTACCTTGTAGCCTCGCATTCCCTTCTCTACATCTCCATAAGTGTCCTTGATGCTTTGTGCTAGAGCGCGGTCCATAGATTTTACAGGATAGAAATCCTGTGCGTCAGGTTCTTGCATGCTAAGCCTGGTGATCCAATTTATCAATGTTGGATCCACTGTATATGATGGTTTAACCACAAGTATCTGCCATGGTAACAGGACAACAGTGAGGAATCTTCATGACATTGAGCAGTGTGGACTACGCGAGGTTCATAGTCCATGACTAGGGAACTATCTTCGAATTCTTTCCCTTTGTTCTGGTCATGTACTTATGTGGGGCGAGCATGTTGTAGACCTTCCTGTCGCCAAGGTTGAAGTCGCTAAACTTCAACACTGCAATCTTTTCTTGATCTGCGTGAACTGCGTGTATCCCTTTTAGGAGGTACGTAGTGACCAAAGAGTTCTCAAATTCCCTGGGCACACTGTCTCTATTGATTGCGCCTCTCAGAGGTGGTATATAGGCGGGTAAAATTCTCGGGATCAACTTAGCATTCACGAAATCGTCTCTATGCTTAGTTCTCTTTTCATCGGCTGGTTGAGATGGTCTGACTTGAGCAGTGGACGGAGAGGATGGCAGTCCTCTCGTGGATGATGCTTGTACACCTGTGGATAATCCTTGCTCCGACATGATTCTTTCAGTCATCAGGTCGATCAAAAATTCTTCAGCATCTTTCTCTACGGCACTCAATTATTTCGACATATGCACTCAGGGTGAACGATCGCGGGTTCGGGGAACAACTTCAACACAGTACTAAGATAGAGAGCAAGAGTGATATGATTATTGTATAAACTTGGCTTAGTCTACGAGCTCGAATTCTCAATTGGCAAAAGTGTTCTTAGTGTGGCGGGATAAATAGGGAACTTGACAACGGTTCATTTTGCAACGGGTATGAGCCTCCATTAACTCTTGTTCGGTTCATTATGGCATAGTCCACTGGTCTGATGACGAACCATAATTTCCTTTCTGCCTATTCGGAGCGTCGATCGAATGGTTATAATGTCCCCAATGACTATATTGCTTCGTCATGGCAAAGTGCCATGTGTCGTTGTTCTGATATCCCGGTGAAGCTCCAATTTTGCAATTTTTCTGTCTGCGAAGCTCCCTCTAGAACCTTTTGCAAATTTTCGATCTTGGCTCTCTTCTTACTTAACTTTCTAGCCTTTTTTCCAGTGAACTTCATCTGGGTATTTCTTTTTCCATTCTAATTCCTATCTTCTTTGGTCATAGTCACTTCGCGATGTTGAGATTCTTCCCTAGGATTCCTGGATAATACTTCGGCTTTGTATGGGGTAGGTACTTCGGTCTTCTGTGGATCTTCTACTGCTCTTGCAACTTCAACATATGGGTTTCTAGTGTTAAATAGCTTCGATCTGCTCTCCTATTTTGCAATCAAGTGTGCGATCCTTCTCGTCATGAAATATTTTAACTCTTGCTTCTTTTGTTCCAAAACTTCTTCTTCTTATTTTCGTTTGGCTTGATTCCTATCAATCCAAGGTTTTCCTAGTAACATGGTAAATGGGGCGTTGTGTTCAATAAATTTATTAATCTCAAAATCTTTTTCCGTCGAAGTTCCAATAGCATTCATAGGTATGCGAGCGAGCTTCCCACATAGGTTTATCATCTTTCCTCTGAATAGTCATATTGCTCCTAATGAAGGGATCATAGAAGGCTTCCCTATGACTTCCCAAGTTATTTTTGTCATGATATTCACCTATGTTTCTTCATCCAGAATACAGTCAATGTCGAAGTCTCATATTCTTACTTCAATGCATTCTTTTTCCTTGAAGATCTCTGATAGTCTGACATGTCGATGGTCATTCAGGGTTTTGTTTATTTGTAACAATACTTTCTCTGATTCTTTCTAGGGTTCTTCCCTTCCTGGATCTGCCTTAAGGTTTTCTTTATTCAGATTCATTTCTTCCATCTTACCAATCATTCTAGGGAAATCCAATACTTCATGGTCCATAGCTTTACAACAAAGACACCTAGGTTTTTTCCCAGGGCATTCCTTAGCAAGATGTCCCAGTCTTCTGCAACTATAATAGAGGGTTAATCCTCTCTTTCTTTTAAATGATCCCCAGCTTTTCCTGCACTGCGCACTAAGATCATGGTAGATAACTTGCAAAAAATTCTTTCTAGGATCCTGCATCCATTTGTTAGTCCAAACATTCTTTCTATGCATAGGTATAACATATCTTTCACTATTCTTATCATATCTACTCATATCAAGCCTTCTTTCATCTATTAGTGCCTTAGTTTTCAATCTAGGATGGAACCTATCAAACATACCTAGATCGATACTTTAGAAACAAAAAGTTCCACTTATCTTACTTCTACAGAGTACAAAGCTTCCAGATCTAAAACTTTTCACTATTCTTACCTTTATCAGAGCACAGGGCTTGCAGATATTACCTCTTTTAATCATAAATTCTCACTTTTACCTTTCTTAGAGCACAAAGCTTTCAGATATTGCTTCTTTCCTTTAGATCCGACCTCCTTTCTTCATATCGGGCTTCTTTCTTTAGCACAGAGATTTATAAATCAAGTAGGATACTGCGCACTAAGGCACAGATCTACGCACAAAGCTTTCACAATCTCAGGTTGAATATTTGTACAAAGCTTCTTCTTTCTCAGTTCCTAGCAATCACAGTTTTAGGTCCCGACAACAGAACCATTTGTTGGCATAGGGGCAGACCCAGGGTTCAACGCTACAACAACGCACCAACAAATCCCTAATTACCATCCCTTTCAGCAACACCTGCGAAGTAGATGAAGTCTCACCCGAGGTAGAGGTAGGGGTGGTTGCAAGACTCAGGTGTTTGCAACCTTAGCTGGGACACAGATCTGTGATTATACTACTTAATAAAGTGCTTAGCACCGTCAGTTCCTCAATATGAAATCAATATCCAATTCGCTGATAAAACAGGGCTTCGCAGCATCCACACTAATCTAATGTATTTAAGCACTTAGCATCGGTAAATAGATCATATCGAGTAGATCAAGCACTAAGCATGACTATATAGATCAGATCTAACATTCTCACATATAATAAGCACAAATCATAAATAGAGCTATCTAAATACATCAAAGCACTTAGAAAATAACATGTGAACACATCAAGACAAAGCATAAAGCATCATAACAAAGTATTTACGTGGTTCACCCCCACCCTGGGGCTACGTCCACCAACTCTTCTTCTTTATTGTCTTCATTCAATCAGTTACAAGCACAGAGCCTCAAAACCCTTACTCTGCACAGGACAAAAGATTTGCGCAGCTTGCTAGATCCTTCTTCCTTGCATTACAACACTAAGCCTTCCACAATCCACTACAAGGACCCGCACTTAACTCTGCAAGTCTCCTACAGTCATGCACAAATCTCTTACAGGCTCTACTTGCACTTAGCATACATTCACATCACATAGATGCACCACTACTTCTATCTAGCCTAAGCATCTATTTATATACAAAATAGGCCTAAACATGGGTAAACCCATGGGCCGATGTCCCAATCCCATTACATAATCCCAAAAGGGATCCAAAAAGGGGCCAAGATCCCATGATCTCTGCTTCGTATTCCGATCCTCCTTCGACAGGCTGTCGAAGTCCCAAAATAGGTCAACATGACCAAGAATCTCCCAAAACTTGGTCAAGGGCCAACATATATAATAAAAAAATTCAAAATCCAAAGCATGTATTCATCTCCCAAAAGAAAAAGAAGTACATTGGATAATTATTGAAATTCTTTTACATTATTGATTGTAATCCTCTCTCTACTCCAATGGAACAAAATTTAAAGCTAACATCAAAATAAGGGAATGAATTGGAGTATGAAACTAAATATAGACAACGTTTTGGGAGTCTTATCTACCTTACTACTAACAAACCGAATATTTCATTTGTATTTGGAATTCTTTTCAGGTTCATGGAAAAACCTTGTGAAAGACATTGGTGTGCAGCAAAGAGAGAGTTCTAAGGTGGAAGACTTCATACTAGTTGGACATTCATATTCAAACTTTGAAGGGAACTTAAGATTTTGGGCTCAAATACTCTAAGGTGGAAGAATTCATACTAGTTGAACATTCAGATTCAAACTTTGATGGGAATAAGGATAATGGATTGTTTAATGGGGATAAGGAGAATGGAGTGTCTACTTCAGGATACTTCATGAGTCTTGGATCAACAACTATCTCTTCGAGATCGCGCAAATAATCTGTTCCAACAAATTCCACTACCAAGACAAAATATGGTGTTGTTGTAGAGGCAACGAACGAGACTGTTTGAAAATATGTGTAGATTTTCTGACATAGATGAACAAAATATCTAGCTAACAATGAAACATACACATCTTTCAATGGTGGATGAAGAGAGAAGACAAAAGTGGGAGAAAAGAATGAAAGAATTTGTATTATCAAAGTAAGATATTTTTACAATACAAGTGATATACTATGTATGACACAATTAACTCACCATAGCAGCCAAGATAATGTGAATTAGGATTGTTCTAGAGAGATTTGACACACACTAGCAATCACTGGAGTCAACTGCAACCTAGTCCTAGTTAACTCGCCATGTGATCGTTAGTTAACTAGCTAAACTAGAGTGAAATGAGAAGGAGATCACCCGCACATGTGGAATGCACTTTAATGGTGATGATCCCGAAGTTAGCATGCAAAACTTCACTCAAGTAGTCTAACTAAAAGGTAACTAAGGATTTACTAGAGGGTATCTAGCACCCTTGTCTAGGGAAGAATATCCTCAATGAGGGGAGAATATACTCAATGGGGGGAGAATGTCTCAGAATAAGGGACCCTCAACATAGCCAAATAAACTCAGTAAAATAAAATGAAAGGAAAATCCTAGGTGTGTTTAATATCTCCAAAACCCCCCTTGAACACTACTAGGGAGTATACATAATGAATTGGTCCCAACAACTGAGGGAATGTTAGGTACCCATGAACAATGAAACTAATGAACAATGAAATAAAGTGAGGAAAGAAGGAAAACCTCATGGGAACCCCCCACCTCAAAATACATTGTATCAAAAGAAGAGAAATACAGTTGCTAGGAAATTATGTCCTTCACTCCAAGACGATCACACAAACTATAGATTTTTTTCTTAGTAAAAGTCTTGGTGAAGATGTCGAGAGTTTGCTCGGTGGAAGGGAAGTACTACAAATCGATGACCCTGTCATGAACCAACTCCCTGATAAAATGCATATGGATCTCGATATTGTTTGTCCACTGTCTATGTATTGGATCTTGACGAAATTTGAGTGTACTTTGGTTGTCACACCAGATCACAATCAGATATTGGAACTGAATGTCAAGATTGGTGAGGAAGTTTTGTAGCCATAGTGTCTGAATGCTAATGTTGACTACTCCCATGTACTTAGCCTCTGCTAAAGATAGAGCAATAGCTGACTAGGTTTTGCTTGACCAATAGATTGGGTCAGATCCCAAACTCAACATGTACTCAGAGGTGGACTTGTGAACGGTACCATTTCCAACCCAGTTAGAATCGGTGAATCCTATGAGATCCAACTTGAAATGTGCTGCATAATGGATCCCATAATTGATGGTGCCCTGAAAGTATCTATGGATGTGCTTGGAAGCCTTCCAGTTTAACTCATGTGGCTCTTGCATGTACCTGGATACTACCCCTACTACATATGATAGATATGGTTGGGTGTGGGTGAGATACAAAAGGCCTTGTACAAGGTGTTTTCCGCCACTGGTGTATCTCGACCATCCTCAAGTCTAATCCCAAACAAGAATGGTGTAGGTGAAGACTTATAGTCTATGATGTGGAATCTCTCCATGAGATACCAAGCATACTTAGCCTAAGACAACTTGATGCATGAAGTGTCCTAGTTGATCTCGAGACCAAGAAATAAACGAAGTGGACCCATGTCCTTCATAAAAAACCTATCATGAAGAATTCCCTTGACCAAAAAATTGTTGAAACAAAGTTGTTTATGATCAAAATATAATCTACATACAGGACTAGGATTAGAAGTGAGTCAATGGTCCTCAACATGTAGACATTGGGATCATATTTTCATTTGAAAATATTCTTGGAGAGAAATTAGTAGTCCATTTTTGTGTACCATTCTCTAGGAACCTTCTTGAGGCCATAGAGTGACTTTTTGAGTTGGCATACTAAAGATGAATTATGTATGAATCCATGTGAATGCTCCATATAAATCTCCTTTAAGAGATCCCCATGAAGAAAATCATTCTTCACGTCCATCTGATGTACTTCCCATCCCCTAGTTGCTCCAATGGCAAGGGTCAACCTGATGGAATCCAACTTTGCTACTAGATCAAATGTCCCATCATAGTCGACCCTTTGGATCTATTGAAATCCCTTGGCAACCATTCTTTCCTCGTGTCTACTCCTATCCATTTGTTTCCCTTTTGGTCTTTAGAACCATTTGGATATGACAATATTCATTTCTGAATGAATCTAAACCAGATCACAAGGCTAGTTCTCGAGGAGATATTTGTACTCCTCCTGCATGGCTACTTCCCATAAGGGGTTCCTTGCAGCCTCTCTGTAGGTCTACAGGTTTGAATACTAAACCATATAATAGTGCAAAGGCATTGTGTGTTCATTGGTAGTGAGTACATGAGGAGGATCCTCAAACTGAGATATGGTCCTCTTCGAATCCGTTGGATCCCCAACAAGGTCTTCTGCTTCATCAACTATAGATTGTGCCCACTTGGGAATCTGCTCTAGCTCCTCATCTGCATGTACTAACTCTGCATATGAATGATCTGAATGTGCATATGTATCTTCTGAATCCTCTGACTCTATATTGGAATTTAGATCTGTGGTGTGATCTGAATGTGTGGACTCATCATCTGCAACTGGTGGAAGTACAAAAGCCTCTACATGTGGCTCATGTGGAGCAAGTGAGGAACTTTCCTCAAATTTGACATTACGCCCAATGATGAGCTGGTCCGTAGAGGGATCAAGTAATATGTATCCTTTCACACCATTTTGATAACTGAAAAAGATGCATGGGTGGCTTTGTGGATCTAATGCTTTCCTCTTCTCAGAGGAAACGTGGGCCCATGTACGTGATCCAAAGATACAAAAGTGGGTGACTTTCGGATTGTTTCCGCTCCAATCCTTGAAACAAGTCTTGTCCTTAATAGATCTTTGACGAGATCTGTTTTGAATGTGATTGCCACAGTTAAGTGCCTCAACCCAAATCTTGGGAGGAAGTTCCTTTTCATGTAGCATGCAACTAGCCATCTCCTTGAGAGATCAGTTTTCCTTCTCAACAACTCCATTCTACTTTGGAGTATATGGTAAAGTATTCTACAATTGTATCTTGACCTCAAGACAAATATTTTGAACATCTTTGTTTGCATACTCCCACCCATTATATGTATGGAGGGATTTGATATTTCTCCTTGATTGAGTCTCAACAAGTTCTTTTAACTTTTTGAGATGCTCAAAGACCTCATACTTCTGTCTGAGAAAAATACCCAAGTATAACGTGAGTAATCATCCAAAAATTTAAGCATGTGCCTTGCCTTGTTGATGGATGGATGTGGGAATGGACCCATGAGATCAATGTGAATCACATCCAATGGAGAGGAGACCTTGTGAGCCTTCCCCTTCTCGAACTTCTCTTGAGAATTCTTGCCAAGGACACATCCTTCACAAACCCCTTCAAAAAGGTGGATATCAGGTAACCCAGTGACCATCCACTTCTTTATAAGTTGTTGCATGTACTTGAAGTTTAGGTGACCAAACTCTCATGCCATAATCTACTATTGTCATCAAAATGTGTAAGTAATACAAAGGAATCGAGTTCAATAAACTTAGTGAAACTGTATAAGCAAGATTTATGATTTACCTCCCCAACAACAATCTTGGAGTTGTCTTGCATGTGGAATATGGACATGGAGTCTCATGTGAACTCCACCTTTTTTTCCTAAGCCTAAGTGTGTAATTTGATACACTGAGAGTAGATTCATGGAAAGTTGAGGAACATGCAGGGCATTCTCAAAGCTTCCATGATCTAGTTCCACTCTCCCTTTTCCAATGACCTTGACTGGAGAGTCATCCCCCATGAGGATAGGAGGCCTCATGCATGCAGTTACAGAAGATATAATATCCTTTGTGTTTTCCATGTGATGGGAAGCACCTAAATCCACAATCCATGCATCAAAAGAAGAATGAATAGATACTAATGCATGAAGATTACCTTTCTTAGAGGCTTGATCTTATGACTTGTTCTTGGCAGCCTCAGGAATGAGGTCCCCAATATTATTCTTCTAAAGTATTTGCTCCATAATATCTATTTTCTTCTGCATGCATGTAAATTATGGATGGTTCCCGTGATTGCAATAACCACACTTCTTCCCTTGCTTGATTTTTCCACCTTTGGAATCCGAGGAATGATTGAAGGGTTTGGAGTACCCTTCATTATTTGGCTTGGCATGCACCTTTCCTTTTCCTTTTGGTTTGGATTTAGGATATTGAGAGTTGTTGCCATCATGCACAACAAGTGCATGTGCCTTGGGGCCTTTTATTGTTCCCATCTGAATGAGCTTATCCTACTCTTGTTTCAAAGCCTCAATGAATTGTGAAAATGAGGCCATGGTTCAGGTTGGTCCTATGGTGAATCTATTAGAATGAAATGTGGAGACAAATACACTATATTTTGGTCCAAGTTTTTCTATGATAGCAAGAACTAGTTTTTTTCTTTTTTGTATTTTTCGATACCATGGTCTGTCAATTCATGAAGGAGAGATTTAAATTTGGTGAAGACATATTAGACATTGTCAAAGTTCTTCAAATCCAAGAAGTTCAGTTCTACTTCGAGTAAATGGCCCCTCATTTCATCATGCTTGCCAAAGAGACCAACCAAGGTGGTCCATATTTCATTTGGGTTTTTGTATGCATTGATGTGAAACTATAGGCCGAGAGAAATAGACATGCATAGGAGACCATGAGCCTCATCCATGTAGTTGAAGGAATTGGATTTTTCCACTTCTGAGGTGGGTTATGATTCTATGGCCATGGTTATTTGGTACAATCCTCTACCCCTGAGTTGGTGTAGAATTCTTGGCTTCAATTCGAAGTAATTATACAGCGTTAGAATTGGTGATCCGAAAAATTCCATCTTTCCTGTTGTTTTGTTCCGTCTTTGTTACTTGCAAAAGAGTATTGGTGATGATCCTCTCTAGTGGCTTGTGGGCTCTGATACCATGTAGACTTTCTGAGATACCTGCACAAAAGATCTAGCTAACAATGAAACATACACAACTTGCAATGGTGGATGAAGAGAGAAGACAAAAATGGGAGAAAAAATGAAAGGATTTATATTATAAGAGTGAGAGAATGTGACAATACAAGTGATATACTCTGTATGACACAACTAACTTGCCATGGTAGCCAATATAATGCACATTCGGATTGTTATAGAGAGAAGTGACACACACTGACAGTCGCTAGAGTCAATTGCCACCTAGTCCTAGTTAACTAGCCATGCAGTCGTCACTTAACTAGCTAAATCAGAGTGAAATGAGGAGGAGATCACTCACACATGTGGAATGTGCTTTACTGGTGATGATCCCAATGCAAGTGCACATTCATGGTGATGATCTTGAGATTAGCATGTAACATTTCACTCAACTACTCTAACTGAAAGGTAATTGGGGATTGACTAGAGGGTATGTGGCACCATTGTCTAGAGAAGAATATCCTCAATGAGGGGAGAATATCTCAGACTAAGGGACCCTTAACATAGCCAAATAAACTTAGGAAAATAAAATGAAAGGAAAATCCCAAGTGTGTGCAATATCTCCAACAATATGGTGTTTTTGCAGAGCCAACAAAGGAGACTGCGTGGCTCAGGAAGATACTAGAAGATTTGTAGGAAAAACATGTGAATGTTTCTCTACTTTTGATCAACAATACTTATGCAATCAAGTTGTCCAAGAGTATTAGATTCCATGATCGAATAAAGTGCATCAACACAAAGTCTCATTTGATTCGACATCATGTAGAGACCAAGACCATCCAACAAATACATTGTTCCACAACTGAACAACTTGGAGACATCTTCACCAAAACATTTGGAAGAGAAAAATTTGAAAAATTCAAAAAGATGCTTGGACTTACAAATACCCCTTCTGATTTAAAGAGAAATGTTAAATACCTAATCCTTAGGATTATGATACATTGTAATATTATTTTAGGAGAAATAAGAAAAATCACATATAAATAGGAATAGTCATTAAAACTTCTTGGAAAATAAAACCAAATATCACTTCCGCAAATTGTAAAATTTAGAAGTTAAAACCTTTTTTTTTTTTCTCTGAGACAATGTTTTTTGGTTGTCAACAGCTTGATCGGCTGGAAGTGAAGGAAGATATTTGGTTAGGTAAAATGTGTCTTTTCTTCAAACATGCACAACGTCTAATATACGTTTGGATTCAACGTTATCACCGATATGTGATTATGATTTGGTAAGGTATTATGCAATAAAATTAACTTAACGTTAAAGTACTTTAATTTGTAAATGAAAATATTGCATCAGTTAATATTTAAAAACATATTATAAAAATAATAATAGGATAATTACTTTAATTGGTAAATGAAAATATTGAATCAGTTAATATTATAAAATATATTATAAAAATGATAATATGATTTTTTAGAAATTTTAATAACAATGATATTTCATACAAAATATTATATTAATTTAATATTTTTAATATAAAATATTATAAAAATGATAATATTTTTTTAATTTTTAATAATAATGATATTGCATACAAAATATTTATAATATTATATTAATTTAAACTTTTTTAATATTTATAAATAAAACATGATTAAAATGTAAAAAATAAAATTGAATTCAAGTTATCTACATGTATTTATATACTTGTAAATGTGGATAAGGAAAAAGTGAAGTAGGTATTACCTATTATAGAGGACTTAGTAAGAGTGAGCAAAAGTTATAGTTTTGCAAAGTATATAATAATTAAATGAGACAAGAAAGAATCTTGTAAGATTGGGTTAATATGAAAACTTCCAATAAGGTAGTGGTATTCAAGGAAAGAGTTAAAGAAAAAGACTTAGTAATGTAAGCTTAAGAAACTAAATGAAACAAGAAATAATTGTGTGAGGTTGAATTAACGGGAAAATTTTCAATAAAACTAAGTGGTACTTGAGAGAGGAAGAAAGTTGTGGAATAATTTCCTTGTCTCTTTTAGTTTTTGAGAATTAAAAGCTAGATCCATCCATTCTTGTAGCAAATTTCCCTCTAATAATAGAATCTATTTATACAAAAACTTAGAGTTCATAGGAATGGAATTTTTGGCAATCCCAGTGAATTCAAAAGTAAAACCCTTAAAGGCATTGCCTCCCATAAAAGGATCTTAAGTCATGGCACATCTCTACTTATACTTAAAATTTATGTAGAATTCTTATTAAATTTGTAGTAAAGAAAATTGTCTATGCCATTAACCTACTCACTAAAAGTCTTCCACAATGGGGAAGTATGATATGAAATTGATTAATAGATAATTTTCCATCCATTTTCAATACTTTTTGGAATAAAAATCAAAGCCATGACCTTCTTGGGTCCATGTTAGAGATACATCTTAATTTGGTTATTTGAAGTACTTTTGAGAGCCTAAACAACATTTTATTGACATTTTGTTTCTTAAACATTGAATCACATTAAAGATATTTTAGAAATATTTGTATGGATTAGAGTTGATGATTTAATGAAATAAAATATTTATGGGTTACATGGTTAATGGTTAAAGAATTTAAGATTTAGTGGTTAATGGATTAATAACTTAGAGATTTAATGATTTATGGTTAATAGATCAACAATCTAAAATTAGATAGTTAATAAATTAGGATTAGGAGTATTTGGTAAATAATAATTAAGAATTGGTAGTTAATGAGTTATTATTAAATTTTCATTTTTATTATTATAAATATTCTAAAACTATTAATTTATTAAAAAAATTATTGAAATATTAA
>JASDQU011442896.1:11604-28114 GCA_032191745.1 Picea mariana | reverse complement strand
AAGATATTACATAAGTAACAGCTGCAAGATAAGTCGAAATCAGAATCAATCTTGAAGAAACCTAGAAGAAGTAAAGACAGAAAGAAGTCAACAATCAAGAGGAAATTGGAAAAAGAGTTGTGACACTTTGCAGAAGGCAATAAGGATGCAGATGGAAGCGTGGACTCTCCTATATGGAGAGAGCCGATTACATATTTCCAAAAGAAGAGCATGCATGCATGAATAAAGGATTAGGAGGGAGCTAATCCTAAATTATATGATCCATTGAAGATGATGAAGTATATATCCATGGAAGCAAACATGAAAAAAAAGCACATGTTCAGTGTGACCTTAGAAGAAGTATTCTTCGAAAAGAAGCCTTAAAGTATCTTTGGTTGTCCATCCACATTCATGATCCTTTGATGAAAAAAAGAATTTGGAATCTTCAGGAAATGGAATCTATGGAAAACTCCATGAACCTAAGAGCTAAAGAAAAACATGAGGAAGAACATGAAGATTCCAAGAGAGAAGGAAAAGCCAAAACAACCAGTCATTGTATTGAGAATCGTAAGACTACCATCCTGATATGAACTCAATAAAAGGAATCAAGCAGAAGAACTAAAAGTTGTGATGAATAACAATGTGTGGAAGACTTATGAATGAAAGCATTGCGAGATCCAGAACTAGAGGTTCTCCCAGATGGAGGGAGAAGACTATGTTGATTGCTTGTTCCAGTAAACCAGGCATACCTCTACATGAGCCATTATATCATTCACAATATCCATGGGTTGGAGTTTACATTAGATAAATGAAAAGAATGTTCTCTAGAATAATTAAACAAAGAACGTATGTAGAACAACCTCAAGGTTTTGAGGTATACTAGGAATAAACCTTTTTATGCAGATGGAAGGATACGACTTGGTGGAGAACCTCCAATGCACAACAGAAGCATGGTGAAAAACTTTTTATAATAAAGATATTGTATTAGAATGGTTACTCAGAAGCTCAAGATGATGGATTGCTAATCCATGACAAACTCTCATGATGGAAAAAGAAGTACCACTTGGATATGTTCCAGTTTGACCCTTGCCACGATGTTATGAGCTAGTAGGAAACAAAAGATGAATCCAACAATGACATACTATATTGATCAGAGCTATATGAAGCCTTCAAGAGAATACCAATGTTCCAGAAATACTGAAGTACATTGAGATCAAGCATTGCACTCTCCATGATGAAGTCTGAAAAAGAGAAAGTGGTTCTCCAATATATATCTCCATAGATGAGAACAGAAGCAAAATTTTTGGTGAAGCTTATGTCCAAGATGAAATAGATTGTGTACTCAAGATGAAGCTTGTGGAGACGACTTCCTTATTGAAAAAGGAAGAGATGACTCCTAGGTTGGGAGGGAGCACTGATGTGTTATTGATTTATGGACAGTCATTTTTCAAGTTCAAAAAATGGTCTAGGATGAGCAGTTCTTTTCTAGTTCAGAAAGTAGTTCGATATTTCTGACGAACATACATTTTCCAGTTCGGAAAATGAGCCAGATTGAACGGTCATTTTTGTAATGAAAATGGATCAATGGATTGTTGATGTACCATAGACAGTGATTCCCCTTGTGGTTAACATAGGGAATGGTATAGGACAGTCTCTCTTCTTGATGGTCACTCTTAGTAGTGGTCAAGAAGACTGGTCTGCCTCCCCAGACAGTCATTCTTTTGAAGCTCACAGTTGTGAGTAGTTTCGAAGAATGGTCCATTTTGGAGGTTGGTGCAGGACAGTCATTTCTTTAGGAAATGATCCATACAATCATTCCCTAGGGAATATTCATTCTCTCCAGGTTGTACTTTGTCTAGTGTCAGAGGAATGGCCCAGATAGATGAATGGTCCAGGTTCAGCAATCAGGGACAGGCATTCCCTATGACATACTCATTCTCTCCAGGTTTCACTTTGTTTAATGTCGAACGAATGACCCAGATAGGTGAACGGTCCAGGCTCATAAATTGGGATGGTTATTCTTCCTTGCTTGACAAGAATAGTCCAGATAGCTCATCGTTGATGTTTTACATTCTTAAGGCACATGGTCTTCCAAATCTCACAGATGTGAGTGGAAGAATGGATCAAATGATTAAGTTTATATATCATAACAATGTTTTTCTTTGCAGGTTGATGATATGATTTTTATGGAGATTGTATGTCTTCGGACAGTAGATGTATACTACTGTAATGGATGTGTTCCACTGATTGTGACTATATGTCACTGATAAAGTATCTATGTGCTACTTGGTGTGGCAGTGTACCACTGGATTGTAGTTGTTTACTACTATGGATAGACATAGTTGTGTTCTATGGAATGACATTGTTCTGATTGCCTTGAAGATGATCAGCAGTGCTGGAAATGATTATCAGCTAGACGAACAGAGAATTCCCAGACGGAAAATGGTTTCAGGACATTTATTCTTCTAGGACATATGTCCGGATTAGAAGAAAGGCTCTTATGTCACTCTGTGGGTGAGTGACTTATTCGGCATCATGTTTGATTACTCAGGTGGAGTATGGTTTCGATAGATGATGTAGCTAATGACACTGATAGTAATGATGGTACTCATGACCTAGTCATGAGATAGTGTATATGACTATGTTGATGTTATCGGGTGAATGGTATGTTTGTGCTCAAGACCATTACCTTCAAATACCTCCCTATCTAGGAGGGAGTGTTGATATTATGGTATTTGTGGGAGGTGTTTACCTCCATGTGTAAACCTGACGAGAATAGAATATTATGGGAAGCAAGAAGAAACCCTAATTAGTTGGCTAATAACCCTAGAAGACAAGTCGGCTCAAGAGGATAATTTGTATTAGGTTATTAGCCTCCAAGAGAAGAAGTCGACTAAATGAAATACTATATACTAAGTAAATAGGCACCCAGAATGAGAAGTCGGCTTAGGCAGTTTGCCAGTTTTAGTATAAATACAGGAGGCCAGTTTTCATTCTGGCAAGTATTCCCATAACTGCAGAAGCAACACTTGTGCGCAAGTTTGGAGGAGAGATGTCGTTGTTGCTACTGCAGCTAGTGGATTTCGGTTTTGGCTTGGACTCTCTCTTGGTTATGGTTTGGACTCTCTGATCATCTCTTGTTACTCTTTCTTGATGCGCTATTCTTGGGGAAAGATGTGCCACCCTTTGTTTGGCTATCTAGCCTAGGGTTTGCTTCTAGAATGATTCTCTATCAGGGTTAAGGTGCTTGGGGGTGGCTTAGGCCTATGGTTGGGTGAAAATAGTGATATTGTCTATGGTTAAACGAGCACATCCATTATATTCTAACAGTTACAACCTTTTACTAATAAGTAAAAACTAAAAACCAACTAGTAAATGATTATAAGATCTTTGCTAATAATTCAAAACAAATCACATTAATCTTGTCTATGGTCCAAGATTCTTTCCACATTCAAGATGGTTGATGATGATCCAAATCCATGAAAAATATTCAATTGTTGAAGAATAAATTCGATTTTAGAGCTAGGTAGCAAAAGCAAGCATTGTTACAAACTCCAATTGTACCTGTAATCATCACCAAACTAACCCAACTTTTAAGGTTTAGTGAGAACATGTTATTTATCTAAGATTTAATCATAAATTCACCTAAAATACAAAAATAAATACATTGGAAAATATCTTGAACCTAATCCCGCATAACGATGAAAATGGACTTAATACAAGATTATGGGAAAGCGGTAAATGATTAAAAATCAAGGGAAATGTGTGAGAAGATGTTAAAAAGGATGGCAATTTGGTGACTCAACAACCTCACCTTCTAGCTAGTTTTTCTCCTATATCAAGATTCCCAAGTCACATATTGTGTTCATTTGTGTTGATAGTATGTTCATTTTCTTGTTATTTCATTTTGATTTCAATTATTTCTATAAATATGAGCACTAAGCTAGTAACAATAAATATGAGATCAAAGGTAATAAAATCCATAATAAAATATTTTCATAATATTGAAAGATCTGTTGTGATGAACTATTCTAATGGAATATCCATGACAATTTATAGATCATATGAATTTGAATGTATGGGAAATGATGATATCCCTTAGATTCAATACAACTACCAAGTTTGTTGGGTAGTTCTTCCTTATGACATTTCTATTGAACCAAATAAAATCATTTAAGTCCTACCCAAAAACCAAATATGACTATATCTACGAATATATTTGTTGCAGTGTAAGGGCATCGTTGGTGGAGCTAGATGCCCCTAGGATTGAATTTTTTTAGTATTTGTGGAAACCTTGACCTCATTAATGATAGACATCCTATGTATGATCATTACTTTCATCACCATAAATGAATTTCGAGTGGTTTTTATGAATAACGATGAGGTTATGTGTGCAGTATGGAAGCAAGTTAGCAACCTTTCTTGTAGTGAGAATGTTTCTCAACAGTGTGAAGCCTGCTATATCAAGCAATATCTCCAATAATTTGTCTTCCTATTGTTGATATCACTAAAATGTACTAGGGCTATGAATTATTGTTTGCATATTGTACATGTATAAATTGAACATAGTATAAGTAGTGTGAGGTTGTATCTAGGATTTTTTAGTTCTTTTACTATTATTTATTTTTATGAGTAAATTTGTTTACACCGTTTATAAATAGACCATTAAATGAATATTGATTAGAAAAGCTATAACATTAATATTTTTTCTCTTTATTCTTAATAAGAAAAAAAAAGAGCCTACAATAGAATTCTAGGCATACATACTAGAAGACAACTTATCTATAATTTGTCATGCTTCACTATCTGTGTGGAAATAAGGGAACTTGTTATCCCTTTCTATCTATATTGAGACAAGGAAGAGATATAGCATTCATTTACAACATTCCAAACTCCTCTAGAACGAAGAATATCCATGACTATCATCTTGTCACTACCTTGCTTGGAATAGATTGAGTGTAGTCTTGTCACTAACTCACTAGGAGTAGATATCATTAATAAGTACTTTACACATACACGCTTTGAAAAGTCAAAAGTGCATTTAAAACTAACATATGAATTTAATGTTCTCCAACATCTGTCTTCCATTCAAAATTCTTAAACTAAATAATTTTTTGAATTTTGTATTTTTAAATAATATTTGAACTTTGAAAAATACTGAAAAAAGATGAGATACACAAAGGGAATTTAAATCACGTCATGATATTTGAACCGATCAAAAACGTTATCAATGAAATTGCAAAATTAAGAAAATGTGTTTGTTTTTGCCAAAAAAACAAATCAATACATGTTCTCAAAAATCATTAGAAAATTATTTACAAAAGGGATAAAGTAATTGTAAGTCAACATAGGTTGACTTCATATCAAAAATAGAATCTTTGATTTTGCAAGTGTAAACTCCAAGAGAGAAATATTGAACATGACACAAAATGCTTGTACATAGAAATACCAACAAGCACATAGAGTCAATATTTACCCTGGAAACCCTTAACCAAGATAACCAACACTCAAGATGATCTAGATTTAGTAGGGAATGAAATGAGACACAGAAATATGATATAAACATAGAGATACAGTAATACTCATTTTCTATTAAAGAATGCAATATGCAAAGACTGTATAAAAAAATACAGAGTGAAATGAACTTGCTAGAATGGTGGTAGCTTATCTTTGAGAAAACATGTGACTGTTATGCTGATTCACGAGAACATGATTACAATGAGGATCCAAAGGAATTTTCAACATAAAGAATAAATGAGAAAACCCTAAACATCCAAAAACCTAACCTCGGAATATGAAATGCCAAAAGGTTTGTGAGCCCCGATGGAGGTAGTTGATACATCAACTTCCCAAGGGGGTAACTTTTTCATATGATCTCCATTTGGGGCACTAATTACCTTGTCAAAAAGGTCTAGTCAAGGAGTACACATTATGAACAACCCAATACGTTCCTTTGTTGTCTACTGGGTGTTGCCACATAAAAAAAACATTGTTTAAGGCCTCAAAATGACATCAAAAGTTTGGGACCCGAAAAATTGCAGAAAAACTGCCAGGATGGAAACTGTATTTGAGCCAGTGGAATAGGTGGGAGAGCACCGATGTCCACCTATTATTCCTCCCCCATTAGGATGAAATGGTCTCCATTGTGTTGAGATCCACCATCAAATGGGGAATATTTTTCTTAACTTGACGCTTAGTGAGCCACTTTCCTTGGTGCAATAGCTTCCCTTCTTTGACAACCCAATAGAGTTGGATATTATATTAGAGGGTTCCCTTAGCCTTTGTTTCGATGATATGATCAATGGTTGCATGTTCCATGCAGTAATGGTTGATCTTGGTAGTTTTCATTTTCTCTACCACTTTTGATGTGTCTAGTAGTGGTGGAAAATATGGTCGAAGGAGGTCATGATCTGGATTTATAAATGGAATGAAATGGAATACATATGTATAAAAACTAAATACATAGAGATGCATTAAAACTTGACTTAAAGCAAGGGGGAGGGGGATCAACTCAACATGGGACCTTTTCCTTGAAAAAGAGGGGGGAGGGGGACAGTTTGAAAAAATAATAATTTATGATTTCCTTGATTTTCCTTGAAAAAATGACTTTTTTCCCTTCAATTTGTTGTTTTTTTGTGAGAAATCAAGTGTTTTCCCTAGGGGAATCATGGTTGAAATGTTGTTTTCCCTTGGGCGAAAGTCAGATTTTCCTTAAAGAAAGTCTGATTTTCCTTGATTTTCCTTTTTTTCTTACCTTGAATGTTCCATGGGCGTGTCATGTTTTCCCTTGGGCATTTGTTGTTTTCCCTTAAGAACAAGCTTCACCTTCGGTTGTTTTGAAAATCCCTTTCCCTTAAAGTGAGTGTTCCTTCCTTTGAATTCCATTAGATTATTCCATAGAAGATGGGTTCTGTCTCGAAATAAAACGTATTCTAACTAGACTATAATACACAGAAAATCAAAAGATACAGTCCTCCCTCACAACCTATTGTTTACAAAGCTAATGGGGGTTATTCATATGGTTGGTATTTTTCTTTCCGTCCCCATGACCATTCCCTTTTCTGCCCCCATTAGCTTTAGCTTGAAGTTGTGTCATTTCCTCTTTATGATCTGTCTCTATCTTATAGGGGACTCCAAGAATCGCATCCTTTTGTAGAGACTGAGGTTGGATCCTCCATTATAAACAAGTAGTTAATTTCAAAGAGATAGGGGGAGGACTTGCACTTTTCAACATAAAAAGATATTACTATGACATATAGAGGCACTATTAACAGTGCTTGTAAGAAAAGAAAGAAAAGAAATAGGTTGCGCATGGGTCCTGTTAAGCAAAATGACATTTTTTAGTTCTAAAACCCCCAGTTTCTACTTTTAGTTTGTAGTCATTGGGTTGATTCTCAGTGTGGATTCTCCTTTATACCTTTTCATCATACTGTAAAAAATAAAGATAATATGTTGAAACTATAAAAAATGTAGACTGAAACAAACTTTCTCGAATGGTAGCATCTTATCTCTAAGAAGAGATGTGATGGCTACACTCATTTGCAAAAGGATGGTTACAATGAGGCTCCAAAGGTCCTTTTAACATAAATAATAAATGAGAAAACCCTAAACATCCAAAAACCTAACCCTAGGATATGAAACACCAAAATTCATGTGGGCCTTGATGGGGTAAGTTAGTACATCAACTTCCCGAGGTCGTAACTTTTGCATACGATCTTCGTTTTAGGCACATGATAGCTTGTTGGAAAGAACTATATGAGGAATACACATGGTTTTATAACACTTAGGATAAACTATATCATATGATTTTGTTGCACCCAAAAAACTTTTTTTAGGGCCTCAAAACAACCCCGTAAGTTTATGACCCAAAAAACTAGGAAACACTACCAAAATGAAAACTATTGTTTGAGCCAGTGGAATAGGTGGATGGCCATCGATATTCATCTGGATCAGCCCTCCCCACTTAGGAATTAATCGTTTCCATTGCATTGATTTCTTCCATCATATGGGGAAACTTCTACTGAACTTGGCCCCGGGTGAGCCACTTGCCTTGGTGCAAGAGCTGCCCTGCTTTGATAACTCGATAAAGTTGGATCCTTTGTTGTCGAGTGCCCTTAATATAAGTGTCCCTGATATATTCAATGGATTCATTTTCCATGTGGTTAGGGTTGAGATCTATCAGTCTCAACTTCTCTGCAATCTATGATGTGTCCAATAATGGTGGGAATTATGGCCAAAGGAGGTCCACATTGAACATGGGGTGCAGGCCAAGGAAGGGGGGAATACTTAGCTCAAAATCATTGTCACCCACAACCTTGGTGATGGTGTAAGATCCATAGCAAAGTGGACGAAGATTTTGATGGGATCATGTAAGGCACTCTTTCTGCAAATGCAATCAGACCTTGTCTCCCACCTGAAACTTGTGTGACACTCGATGTTGATCGTGTCTTTATTTGTTCTCAGCATTGGATTTATATAAAATATCATGCACCTATTTTCAGATGTGCTAAATTCATTCAATAAAATTGGAGGATTTTTCAGCCTCAGATTGAGCATAGGAGGATTCTACCTGTGCGGATGCAAGGGGTAGTGTGACATCAATGGGACCCAATGGTTGAAATCCCAACTCCACCTGAAAGGGACTGTGGTAAGTCAAGCTACGAATGAATATCTTGTAGTTGTGTTGAACATAGGAGAGACTCTCATCCCATGTGCATGGATGTTTGGAGTTGTACATGTGCAAGATATGCACAATCATTATGTTGATGACCTCTATCTTGCCATTAGTTTGGGGGTGGAAGGTGGTGGATTGTGTGAGCTTGGTGTCCAATAATGATCAAAGGATGGACTAAAATGTGTTGAGGAACATGTTGTCCCTATTTGATATAATGTTCTGTTGTATCCCGAAGTGTACCCACACCCATTCGAAGAAGAGCTTGGTAGTGGCCTTCGCTGTGAAATTCTTCTTGCAGGTTGTGAGGATGGCCATCTTAGAAAACCAATCATCCACCACAAAAAAACAGTAATTTCCTTGATTGGTTGAAGGAAGGCCCGACATGCATTACATTGAGATGGATTCCCATGGCCTGTTGGGAGTAGGAAAAGGGGTGTACATGCCTTAATTCTTAGTGTTTCATTTGTAAATGGTGCAAGAAGTGCAAGACCTGATATACTTGTTGATGTCATGTCAAAGTTTCAATAAGTAGAAATGATTTTGTACTACTACCACAGTCTTTTCCATGCCAAAATGTCCTTCCATCCGTTGTAGTGAGCTTCCCAAATCCGCTTCACACATTCGCTTGAAGGAACATAGATTCGCTTGAAGGAACACAGAGGTGGCACAGATGGAATAATAGTCCATATTGAATATGAAAGTCAGTGACAGTCATGCTTGTGCCTAGGATATGGTAAGTGGTAGTGAAGTCAGGACCGCTCTTGTAGATTTGGGGCTACTCTGATGCCTCATGGCCATAGGAGTGGAGCACCGTGGTTAAGGTTGTAATTGGAGGTCAACTGAGGCATTAAATGACACAATTGGTGATCCATGTTTTATATTTGATGTTGATATGGAACTGCTTCAAGTATGTGGACCACTTTTGATGGCAATCATTCGGTAATTTTCCTTATGTCGGCATGAAATGCAGAGGCTTGTCATCAATGTGGATGATTGTATCCTTCCCAATAATGTAGTGCTTCCATTGTTCATAGGCTTGTACAATGGAATACATTTCTTTTTCATAGTTGGGGTACTTACAAACAACATCTGATAATGTATCACTATGATATTCCACCGGATGACCATGCTGAGTGAGGACTATGCCCATAGCATAGTCTAAAGCACCAGTCTCAATATCAAAAGGTTGTTGCATATCGGATAAGGATATTACTATAGATGAGCACAAGCAATGTTTCAAATCATCAAACACTTCTTGTTGTGACTTTCCCTACACAAACTTTTCCTTTCCACCACCCTTGGTAACTTGGCTGAGGGCCCATGCAATATGGGTGAATCCCAACATGAACCTACGATAGAAGTTCACAAGTCCTAAGAAAATTCAAAGCTCAGTTAGTGTGGTCAGAGCCAACCAACCACGAATGACTTGGATATTGGTTGGATCTGCATGCACACAATGCTCATCAATAATGTATCCTAGGTATTGGACCTTATTCATTTGAAAGGAGCATTTTTCCAATTTAGCATACATCTTGTGTTTTGCAAAGTGTGAAGGACTTGTTGAATATGTTGCAAGTGTTTTTCCCAATTCTTGTTGAAGATGAGGATGTAATATAGATATACCACCACAAAATAATTTGTGAAGGGCCGCAATATATCATCCATCGATCTCATGAAAGTTGTTGGAGCGTTTTTCAAAAAAAAGGGCATGACTAGCCATTCAAAAATACCTTCTTTGGACTTGAAAGCAGTCTTCCATACATTAGTATATTCTATTGGGACCTGGTGATAGCCAAAATTTAGGTAAATCTTGCTGAAAAACTTGGCTCCCTTAAGCTGGTCAAGAAGGTCGTCAATTCAAGGAAATGGGTACCAGTTCATAATTGTGATTTTGTTTAGGGCCCTATAATCATTGCATAGTTGCCAAGTCCCATCGTTCTTTTGTACATGTACAATTGGGCTCCCATGGGGTGATGAGATGGGTTGGATGTGCCCCTTTGAAGCAACTCTTGGATCTACCACTTAATTTCCTCATTTTCCATCAGAGAGAGACGATAGACTAACCCATTGGGTATAGGCGCACTAGTTGTTAGAACAATTGAATGCCTAACCTGAGAGTGTTGTGACACCTCAATGGGTGAGGAGAATATTTCTTTGTATTCTTCGATGATATTGTCCACTTTATCTTATTGTGTGGAGAGGCCCTATGCAGTGGCCATGTATGTGGATGAAATATTCTGTTCATTTTGGGAGTATACTCGTCATTGTAGCTTCCAACATGGCAGTATTGTTCCTTAATCACATCCTTGAAAGAATCCCAAGTGGGTGAGATCGAAAATATTTTAGATTCCTTAGTGGCCCTTTTCTCCTAGTAATTTTCCCACCAATCCTTGACATGGGGGATAGCCTTAAGGAGCCCAAACGTAATCGTTTCTCTATCGAAAAAATTATGGACCAAAAATACCCTTCTAGCAGATTCAACCATTTATCTACAGCATCCGCATTTATCTGGCCTTCAAATAAGGTGATATCAAAATTGACTTGTACCATGAAGTGGCTGGCGTTGCCGCTTGATGAAGATGCATCTCCTGTTGGTATTCGTCGAAGGATCTGTGCAAAGCTATCCATCATCTCGTTCCTTTGTCACACAAGGGCTTCCTCGAACAACAATTTAAAAGGATCTCCTGCTCCATTGTCTCTCTTTTCTTCTGCCATGGGAGGTCGTCATGATCGGAAGGGACAGTCTTGCAAGGGTTCAACCACTTTGAGTCCCAACTCCTTGTACGCTGACCTCGTTGGGGACATGTAAAGAGAAACAAATAAAGAGTAGACCATTTTTATACCACTAATACATATTTATAAATGGAACAAAAAGGATTACATATGTATAACAAATAAATACATAGATATATAGTAAAACTTGAATTCTATTAATAAAGAGAATATCTTGAAACTGTAAAAAATGCAGACTTAAACAAACTTGCTTGAATGGTGGTAGCTTATCTCTAAGATGAGATGTGACAGCTATGCACATTCACAAGAATATAGTTATAATGAGGTCCCAAAGGCATTTTTAACATAAATCATAAATGAGAAAACCCTAAACATCCAAAAACTTAACCCTGGAATATGAAGTGCCAAAAGTCATGTGGGCCTTAATGGGGTAAGTTGGTACATCAACTTCCCGGAGTTGTAACTTTGCATATGATCTCCATTTTAGGCGCACAATAGCTCATTGGAAAGAAATATATGAGGACTACACATGTTTTTGTCACACTCTAGATTAATCCTAGAGTGTGACTATGTCACACCCAAAAAACATTGTTTAGGGCCTCAAAACGAATCCAAAAGTTTAGGACCCGAAAAAATAAGAAAAATTGCAAAATGAAAATTGTTCTTTGAGCTAGTGGAATAGGTGGGTGGCCACCAATATCCACCTGGATTAGGTCCACATTGAATATTGGGTGTAATCCAATGAAGGTGGGAATACTTAACTCAAAATCATTGTTGCCCACAACCTTAGTGATGGTGTAATGTCCATAGCAAAGTGAATGTAGCTTCCAATGGGGTCCTAAAAGGCATTGTTTCTACAAATGCAACCAAACCTTGTCGCCTAATTGAAACTTGTGGGGAACCCAATGTTTATCATGGCACTTCTTGTACTCGGCATTGGCTTGTTGCAAAATAACATGGACTTGTTGGTGGATGTGCTAAATTCGTTCAATTAAATTGGTGGCCTTGTCAACCTCAGATTGAGCATGGGAATATTCTACCTAAGTGGATGCAAGGGGATGTCCTACATCAATGGGGTCCAATGGTTGAAATCCCATTTCCACACTAAAAAGGGTTGTTTCTGATCGATCTATGGAGGGATATATTGTAGCTATGTTGGACATAAGGAAGGATCTCATCCCATGTGTGTGGATGCTTAGAGTTGGACATCCACAAGAAATGCACGATCATCCTATTGATGACTTATGTCTATCGATCAGTCTGAGGGTGGAAGGTAGTGGATTTTTTGAGCTTTGTGTCCAACAATGATGAAAGGCTCAACTAGAATGTGCTCAAGAATATGTTGTCCCAATTTGACATGATGGTTTGTGGTATTCAAAAGTGTACCCATACATGCTCTAATAAGATATTGACAGTGGCCTCAGCTATGATACTCTTTTTGTAGGCGATTAGAATGATCTTAGAGAATCGATCAACAACCATGAATACAAAGTCATTTCCATGCTTGGTGGAGGGGAGACTTGACATGTATTCCATCGATATGGATTCCCAGAGATCATCAAGAGAAGGCAGAGGGGTGTACAATACACTTTTTTAAATGGCTGGCTTGGCAATGGAGAAGGAAGTGCAGGATATGATATACTTACTAACATCTTATCAAAGATTCAACCAATAGAAATACTTATGTAGTACTTCCATTTTCCTCTCCATGCCAAAGTGTACTACCACTCAACTATAGTGGGATTCCAAAATTGGCTTTGCACGCTCTCTTGAAGAAGCATAGATATGCACCAGATGGCATAGAAGTCCATCCTAAAGATGGAAGTTGACAACAGTCATGCATGTTCCCAATGTTATCACCTTAAAAAAAACTTATGTGCGAAATCGAGTTTTTGAGACATAGCAAGGTGCTAAATCGATGTGGAGGTGTGACAAACTAGAGGACAGGGAAAGTCTGGTAGGATGAGGCTATATCTGGCAGGCGCTAATTTGATGGGACATGATAGGTTGCAGATCACAAGAATGCCTGATCAATGATCGAAGATCGTTTCGGGGGGAGGACTTGCACGAAAGATAATTCCCAAAAGAGAGCCAAAACGTAAACCATGGTTTTGGGTCGGGACCACGTGGCACCGCTGGGTGCATTTTGGGGCAAGAAGCGGGTTGCCCCAAACCACTTCCTCGTGCCCCCGAAATAGGAAAATTATATAAAAGGGGTGCTTGTCGTTTATTTTATTCTTTTTCAAATACTGGAACATTGAAATATGGCACGACCACTCCATTAAAACCAAATCTCAACAGTACACCAAGATCATGCCTTTTCCACTCGTTTACAGGTATTTTTCATCACCACCATGGTCATAATGTCAGTCGCAGAGAAAGACCCTGTGTCAAACGAAGAATCCCTAATTGACCGAGATTCAGATGTTTTCAACAATGAAATTGCCATTTCTCCCATCTTCGTGTTTAGAGATAATCTGTTTAATAATGTAGGGAAGCAGATACCCTTCCTTGTAGCACTCCAGGCCACTATAGTCCCTTACGATGTCGAGGGCACGTTCCCTTTCCCTGAATTCATAGGTTGGGGCACAGAGCAGTATTCAAAGGAAGAAAAAGTTGTCGTCAATAAACAGGGATCTGAGGTCCTATGTAGGGTAGAGAGTCTACCAATTCGAGGTTCCCTCGGCATACCAGAGTCCTTCTTTGCAGTGTTTCAACCGTTCGAGGAATAAAATCTAATTAGGGTTTACAGGGAGTGTTCATCATAAGTCAAAGACCTATTCTTACAGACAATTGTCAAACTAGAGCATCTTTCTGAAATTCTATCTTTTCCAATGAGCGTGAGTATCATGGTTATTGAGGGCCAATGGTTTTGTTCCCTAATAAATCAAATTCTAGGTCTAGATAATGAAAAGCCTATGGTCGAGGTCATGTTGGGTTTTATGTTAGCATTTTTTCAATCAGAGTCTATTCCGTTAGTTCTTGTCAGCTTCAATCAATTTATAGCTCATAATATCCACAAACAACTAGTGAATTTTTATTCACTAAGACATTTCAGATATTACACATACTTGCTAAAGATTTTCCTGGAAACAATTAAGAGAGAGTTTCTTGAAGTGAAATTCATATCAATTGAATCTAAGAGGATCACATTTCTCATTTTCATCAACAAAGTCACGTCCGGGGTTTACATCCTGATTTTCAACACGAACCTACCAAGAGTCCTAGACGAAATGAGGATCTATTTACAACCAAATCTAGAAAATAGGGTTAGGTACTGGGTAATGTTCATGCATTCAACAGTGGTCTGGGTTTATGGTTGTCATGAATCCCCTTGCCTTCTCCCGATTTTTCTAATACCCATAGTCTTTTCCCTTGAATTCATCAGACAAAGAATCATATCAGAGATAGAACATTTCCTAAAATTTCCTAAAGCATCCAACCTCAAATTCCCTTTCATCATTGGACCCTTCATTTTCAAGACTAGATCATGCTTATCTCAAATATAGGCAAAGCTCAAGGATTTTGGATTTTCACATCTATAGGGAAGAAGATATGATCCACATCAAATCATGTCCAAGAGAATATTGATGAACACAGAGGCCCCTTATGAGCATGAACGTGTTGAGGGTTTTGACAAATTGGAAAATCTAGAAGTCTGTGTTGATATGAAAGCAATTTTGCAACCAAATCAAACACAACAAGTGGAGGCAACCCTCAACAAGATCAAACACATCAAAATCCTTAGAAGTTGATAGTTAAAGTCCCCAAAGTAAGTGTTTACAACAAGAGAAGTAGTTCAGAGGCCCTAGGCACTAGTGATCAACAGAATTCCCCTAAGAAGATTAAGATCACACAATCCCCATAGATAATGGATCTAGAGAAGGAAGAGCCTAAAGAACAAGTGAATATGGATATGGTGGAGAGTGGCACTAGAACTGTAGAGTTTGAGAAAGGAAGTAAGCTCCAAAGTGAAGGCATCTCAATAACTTTCAGCAGCAAAAAGAAGATCTTTGATAAGGCATCTCGAGCAGCTTATCAATATAAAGAAGATTTGGAAAAACAATATGCTGAGAAAGGAAACTTGGCTATGGGTGAAATGAGGGAGTTAGTCCCTAAAGTAGAAAATATTTCTCATCACAAGTATTCTTTGTTCACAGTAAGAGATATAGAGAAGAGAACCTTTAATATAACAGTTGTAGATGAAGAAAAAGTGTCTGAGATCAAGATAAAATATGACACATCAGTGCTCCAGACAAAGAAAAAATCCATAGGAATACCAATGATATGTTGTATTCTGGTTACTTGGGTCTAAGTCTGAAGAATTCAAAGTCGTCAACTTATGCAATAAAGTTGGAAGGGTATTTAAGGTAAGAAAAGACATCCAACAGAGCTTGGAAAACTCAAGTCAAAAGTGTTGTGTATGTGTTATATTCTTTGCATGAGTAGTAATGTTTGAGCGTCTGCGCCAGGCATGTAGGGGGGGTGCAGGGGGGTGGAGTGCCCCATGTGGGGGTTCGGGGGCAGCGCCCCCGAAAATTTTTTTCGCACTGGGACGACATATTTTCGGGACCACATGATATTTAGGTGGTTTTTCGGCACATGGTTTTTTGCCGATGGTTTTCTATTTCCAGCTAAGGAATTAGGGTTTTGGACTAATCCAGGTCATTGGGTTAGGGTTTTGGATTCCGCTGGCTCCTATATGTATATTGTATTGTAAACAATGTAACACAATGTATGAATATAATATATGTTGGTTTTCCCGGTTTGGGTTTCTAGGTGAAAAATCTATGTGTAATGTTTGTATTTTCCATTGTATCTTTTCTGTTCTTTTCTGAATATTAGTTTGCAGTAGATATTGTACAAGTTTAGAATTTACAAAAGGGATAGAATCTGAAGGCCCTCATGGAGTGAAATCCTCATTGGATGAAAAGGACGGGTTGATTCAAAGCTTGAAGAAGAAACTAAAAATGTCTACCATAGAGAATCCACAAACAAAAGAACTGGTTTCTCTAGAACAAGAAAAGGAAGTATTTCGACAAGAGGCATTGAACTACAAGGCCAAGGTATTACAACTAGAACAAGAAAAGGTAAATTGGACACAAGGACAGACAGAATTACTGA
>JASDQU011442895.1:7336-23393 GCA_032191745.1 Picea mariana | reverse complement strand
CTTCATGTCCAAATACTTTTATCAATCTTGCGGTCCAAAACCGATGACTAGGGTTGACATCAATGACAACAATCAATCTTCCAACAGTAGGCATGAAAACACTAGCTCCCTTTCAGGAGGTCTTCTTGGAATGTTTCAAATAACATATCAACAATCAAGATCATCAAATAATTCTAATAAAAACAATAAATCATATAAACCTATTCAAAGCATTAGAACAAGAAAAAAATGCTACGATGATCTATTTGGAGTGAGCTCAATTCTCCCAAGAACAAAGTAACACATAAACTAAAGAATTCTAAATCTAAACTAGAGAATGGAAACTGATGTGCAAAGAAATCTTGATTCTTATTCCATCATATGTTGGATACAATGCTCCAAGAGTCTTCTCCTTGAAATGGAAGAGGCACTCCTATTTATACAAAAAATTAAGATAACTTAGATCCACAAATCTCTGCTAGATCCACAAATCTCTCCTAGATCCACAAATGTCTCATTTGGTTACAACCATGTGCTCACACATATGAAGTGATATCTCTACAAATCCTCTCACAAATATTTCTTTCATGATTAATCTCCATCCAAGATACTTGAGTAGATCTCCAAATCTTTATCAAATCTTCAAAGGGTTGAAGAGAAAATTCGAATTTGAGGCTTGATGTTCAAATTTGACTTGGTTGGAGTCTCCAAATACACCTGTAAACATCATGAAACTCATCCCACTTTCATATATAAGTGTAAACATGTCATTTTTCCAATATTTAATCATAAATTCACTCAAAAACACTAAAATAGATGCATTGGAAATTAATATGTCTAAAACCATGTAATCATGAAAATGGTTTAATGTAAGGGTATGAGAAAGTGAAATATGGTTAAAAGTGAAGTGAAAGGTTGGTAAAAATATGGTACTTTGGCAACCCAACAATGAGTATGATGAGACATGCTTGTTAGGCATGAGAAAGTATTTTCAATTGCATAATTACTCTTCACAAGTAGACGGAAGAATTTTCATCTATCAGCTCAAGGGAAAAATGTTAATGTGGTGGGACCAATTTGTGCAGGTGCAACACATTGATGAGAAGCAGGTTACTTGGAGGGAATTCAAGAAGTATTTTCAAAATAAATACTTGAATAAGTGATATTATGAAAATAAAATGAAGGAGTTATTTGAACTCAAGCTTGGGAGTATGACCATGGATGAATATGAAAGGAGGTTTCTAGAGCTGCTGAAGTATGTTTCTTTCATCAAGGATGAGAAAGTTAATATTCAGAGGTATTTGAGTGGGATTCCATCATTTATCAGTGACAAGATACAATATGATGATCCCAAAACATTGGAGGAAACCATAAGGCGAGATAAATTCCTTTATGATCAACATAAAGGAAGACACATTTTCCAAAAATATTAGGAAGACAAGAAAAAAAAAAGATGGAACAAAGGAACAAAGAAACTAAGCCACCATTCTTCAGAAACAATTCTAAGGGACAACCAGCTTCTAGAGAACCGATAATGACATAGAAATTGGGGAAAAGACCAAGGAAACCACCTATTCAATGTTGGGGTTGTTGGGGAGATCATATGCATAGAGATTTCCCTCACATAGGTGAAAAGGTGAGGACTGTTCAGAATGTGCAACATGATGATATAGTGGAGGACATGGGCATAAATGAACCTAGGATCTACATAGCCCTAGATAACAAGAAAGCTAAGTTTCATCCACATATGATTGAAGTGGAAAGTAAGATCAACAACGAAACCATTTCTATTTTAATTGATTTAAGAGATAGTCATAGTTATCTATATTATAAGATGGTGGAAAGAATTAAATTTCCAAGAAGAAATCTTGGGAAATATTGGCTGGTGCAGCTGGCTACAGGAAATAAAAGAAAAATTAATGATATGGTTAAGATATGCCCAATGGACATGAATGGATTGAGCACCAGGGAAGATTTGAACATCAAACCTTTAGATTCCAATATTTTACTAATTGGTATGGATTGGTTGGACCAACATCATGATGTCCTAGATTGTTATAATAAGGCATTTACTTACTTAGATGAGGAAGGGAACTTAAGGATAGTACAAGGAATTCCCAAGGCAGTAACCATGAGAGCAGTTTCAACCTTACAACTGAAGAAAAGTTAAAGGAAAGGGTGTCATATTTGTGCAGCACATATGGAATAAACACTTAAAGATAAGGTGCCAAATATTGAAGATTATGCAATACTAAAAGATTTTGAAGATGTATTTAAATAAATACTAGGATTTTCACCCAAGAGAGATATTTATTTCTCCATAAATTTGATGCCTATATTAGCCCCGATATCTAAGACTCTTTATAGGATGAGTACACCAGAATTGAAGAAGTTGCAAATGCAGCTAGAAGAGATGATAAAGAAGGGGTATATATACCTAAGTGTGTCACCTTAGGGTGCCCCAGTATTATTTGTGAAGAAAAATGATGGAATTTTGAGACTTTGCATTGAATTCAGGAAGTTGAACAAGGTAACTGTGAAGAACAAGTATCCTTTACCAAGGATAAATGAACTCTTTGATAAGTTGAAAGATGCAAAAATATTCTCCAAGATCGATCTCAGGTCAGGCTATCATTAGGTAAAAATTAAAGAGTAAGACATCATGAATACTACCTTTAGAACAAGGTATGGACATTATGCGTTCACAATGGTGACATTTTGGTTATCAAATTCCCCAGTTGTCTTTGTGTGTTTAATGAATGGTATATTCATAGATTACTTAGATAAGTTTGCCATTGTCTTCTTGGATGAAATTTTTATATATTCTAAGTTTGAGAAGGATCATGAGAAACACTTGAGGATGGTATTATAGGCATCGAAGGAGCATCAATTGCATTCCAAATTGAGCAGTTTCTCATTCTACCATAAGCAAATTCATTATTTGGGCCATATCATTTCACAGAAAGGAATAATAGTAGATCCAGAAAAGAGAACGACCATTGCAAGATGGCCAACACCAAGGAATGTCTAGGAGGTGAGATCATTCATTGGCCTTGCATGTTACTATAGGATATTCTTTGAAGGATTCTCAAAGATTGCACACCCAATCACTTCCTTGCAGAACAAGGGTGTGAAGTTTCAATGGACAATTGTTTGTGAAAGAAGTTTCCTACACTCGAATCATTTTTTGGCAAGTTCTCCAATATTAATAATTGTTGATCCAAATCAAGACTTCATTGTATGCATTGATTCATGTAAAGAGGGAATTTGTGGAGTCCTTAGTAAGAATGGGTATGTGGTGTGCTATGAATAGAGGAAATTAAGAGAGCATGAAAGGCACTATGCTACTCATGATTTGGAATTGGCATCCATAGTACATGCCTTGAATATGTAGAGGCACTACCTCATGGGAAAATTATTTGAGTTGAGGACAGACCATAGTGGTCTGAGATATTTATTTGGAAAGTGAACTCTAAATGCCAAGCAAATTAGGTGATTAGAATTCCTTAGTGAATATGACTTTGATATAAAGCATATCAAAAGGAAAGATTTAGAGGCTGCAAAATCAGATTTACTTTGATATGACTTTGATACAAAATCTTAGAGGCTGCAAAAATCAGATTTATCATACATGGAAATGAAAAACAAATTACAACAAGGTATTTTGTAGCAGAAAAGTGAATAATATAAGCTAGAAAAAGATGAAATTTGCATGTACAAGGGTAGAATTTA
Organism: Picea mariana; assembly: GCA_032191745.1. Taxonomy (NCBI): domain Eukaryota; kingdom Viridiplantae; phylum Streptophyta; class Pinopsida; order Pinales; family Pinaceae; genus Picea; species Picea mariana. The sequence goes on along the minus strand of JASDQU011442895.1, from coordinate 19,682 downwards.
TGTGCCAAATTCTCAAGAATTGAAAAATATGATTTTAAAAGAAATGCATAATGTGCCTTATGCTTGGTACCCAGGTTACCAAAAAAATATTGCAACTGTCAAGAGCCAATATTATTGGTTAGGAATGAAGAAAGAAGTTGTTGATTTTATTTCCAGGTGCATGGAATGCCAAAATTTCAAGGCTAAGCATATACACCCAGCTAGTTTACTATAGTCATTGTCCATTCTTGAGTGGAAATGCAAAGTTATAACATTGGATTTCATCACCAAACTTCCCATAACAAACAAGCAATATGATTCGATCATGGTAGTAGTGGATAAGCTTACTAAAGTTGCCCATTTTATTCTAGTAATGCTCACCCACAAGGTAGCCAACATCGTTGAAATTTAAATGAGAGAAATTTCTCAACTACATGGTATACCGAAGACAATTGTGTCTAATAGAGATCCAAATTTTACATCAAATTTTTGGAAAGGATTATTCAAGGGATTTAGAAAAAATCTAAAATTTAGCACAACTTATCATCCAGAGTTAGATGGGAAGACAAAAATGGTGAATCAGGTGAAACAAGACATGCTAGGGATGTATTTGATGGATAAACCATCAAAATGGGAGGATTATTTGAATTTGGTATAAGTTTCGTATAACAATGGGTACCAAGCATATCTAAACATGATCCCATTTGAGGTACTTTATGGAAGAAATTTTAACACACCAGTGAGATGGGACAACCCAACAGATAGAGCATTGGTTGGGCCAGAACTACTTAGGGAAATGGAAGAGAAGATGATGAAAATAAAACATAATTTAAAGGATACCCATGACATGAAGAAAATCTATGCTGATAAGGGCATAACTCACATGGAATTTAAAGTGGGTGACCATGTGTTCATGAAAGTAAAATCCAAGAGACGTTCCACAAAGTTGGCAAATCATTCAAAGCTGGTAGAACGTTACTGTGGATCGTTTGAAATCCTAGAGAGGATTGGTCCTATAACATATATGATTTCCTTACCGATATCAATGTGTATTCATAATGTATTTCATTTGTCATTGCTTAAAAAGTATGTACCTAATGCTAGTCATGTCATTGATTGGAATGTGATCCAAGTGGAGCAATAGGTCAACTTTCAAGTGCATCTGATGTGAATATTCGACTGGAAGATCAAGCAGCTCTGGAATTGAGCAGTGGGGCTAGTAAAGATCCAATGGACCTGGTACGGTCCTAAAGATGTGACATGGGAGCATGAGAATGTTATGCGGGAAAAATACCTGCATATTTTTGAAGACTTTTGAAATTTTGGTTGTATATGTGTTTAAATTGCACTGAGGACAATGCATAAATAAGGGGGAGGGGAATTTAATACCCCTAGTTCGAATCTCAATTGCACATATAAATGTAAATGAACACATAGGCTAGTGAGGCAGGACATTTTGGGTCAACATGCCTTTGTGAAAATGTATTATGAGGCCAAAGTGACTTTATGGTTAGTAGGTCATGGAGATAGATGTTAAAATGGCCAGTGAGCCATCATTGTAATATGTAACCACACACAAGTTTAATGAAAACACATCACTGCTGCATACCAACCATGAAAAAGAGTATGGGAGGATAAACTCCACTAGATAGGGAAAGGGGGATTAAGCCCAAAGGAATATTATATTAAAATTCCTTAAAGTATAAAGTATGGATATGAATATATCCTAAGTTTCTAAAGTGAGGGGACAAGAGAGTTCCTTGAGTGGTGTGTCATATAAGGCACATGCATATATAAGAGAGAGACTGAGTGTATTTGGGGGGATTCATCATTTTCATTCATTCATGGAGTTGTTACCATACCCTGCTATTATGATACTTGTTTTGATACCTGTACCTTGGTGAGGTTGGAAGATGGATTGAAGAAGTAGGTTTTTAGGTCCGTAAGTAGCTTCTCTAGGGGAGAAACGACTCTATATTTATTTCCTAGTGCACTAGGAGATAACTACATGGCTATGAGACTTTCTTTTCAGCCTGTTGTTGAAGCCCCAAAAGGGAAGTGGGGAAGTCGATGAATTGTTGAGAAGAAAAGGGGCACACTTCCTGGGGTGGGACATGCATGTGGGGAATGAGAGACTGTAGGCTAGTTGTAGCAGTTGGGCACCTTGGACTGAACAATTTTTGTTTCTTATTAGACCATAGACTAGTTTAGGATTCCCTTTTCCCTGGTAGATTTTATCCCCAGCTTAGGGGTGACCCATTGTGAGAGTTATGAGCAGCGTGGTCTAAGTCTAGGAGGAACATGGAAGGTCTACACGCAGTTGGTGTTCTTTTAAATCAAAGATAAGTGTCTATAATGTACTTATTTCCATTACTGTTATGAATTATGGTGTTTTGTTATGAAATCTCTGTTAATTATGCATATGAATTATTGTTGTTGAATGTTGTTATTAATTATGCATAACACTGTTCATTTGAATAACATATCAATAGATTAAATTAGTATCAGAGTCTTGAAGAATTTTTTATGTGGCGTGGCCCAGTCTGGGTGGCTGGGAACATTGCAGCACGGTATCAAAATAATTTTTCGTAATGTGGTAACAGGAACATTACAAGCTTGGTATTAGAGAATTTTTGTGGAGTATTGGTAACATGGGACATTACAGTACATATCTCAGACTATAAAATGATGAAATGTAATATATCAAGTTTCCACTATGTAGTCTATAATGTGCACTCTATACATTATTATAATTTCTCAATACTCTAACAGATCCAATACTCAATTTATCCACCAAGTGGGATGATGAACTAGAAAATTGATAACTAAATAGAGACAAAGAGCTACAAATTCCTACATCATTGGTTACAAATCCCTTTGTGTTCCCTTGTTTCTCTCCTTATGGGGTGCATACCTACAAGAAAGATTTACTTTATACATATATTGTATGAGAAGAGAATAAGAGATAGGAGGAGGAGAATAAAGTTCAAAAACACTATAAGAATAGGAACGGAGGCTGGGTTGATTTGAAACTCATTGATCCTAGACAAGGCATGCTCATAAGTAAGAGTACCCTTTAATCTCTACACATATAAGGATGATGTCAGTCAATTAGTTTTTGTGAAAATATTATTAAGGATATTATGGGAAATGTCATTTATACTGTGCAAGCTCTCCATGTTTACATTCGATGTCAAGCAATTCAAGATACAAATTCTCAATGAAATCAAGTTGGGTAAGTAGCGAGTGTAGGGGACACAGGGAGGAGCTTCTATTATGCATTTTTTAATAGGAACAATTGAACATTACATTTCAATACTTGAATAATATGTGTTGTTGAATGAATATTTGACATGAGATGTGCATGCCTAGTCTCCATATCTTCACTAGTGTTCCAAATAAATATTCAGACAAAACTGCAAATTCTAGACATCAAACTTATTTGAAAGCGTCGAACCACAAACATTGTCGATGAAATATTGATTAAACCTTACATTGTCAATGTAAAACATGATGACCACATTCATGGTTTGATTGGAGATTTGAAAATTTCCACTTTTAGCCTTCTCCTTTGAGGTTTTTTCTTTGCAATCTTGAAGAATACTATTTTTTCTTTATCAAAATTGAAAATTGCATGGAAATATTCAAACTCCATTAGTTTTAAGGAAATATTCAAACGAAACTACAAATCACTCGAAATATGGTGTTATTCCATATAATAAAAATATGAAAAGGACAAGAATAATATGAAAAGGAGAACAAGATAGAAAACAATGAGAAAAATAGAGTTAATGACATAATGAGTGCATCTTTTGGTTCTAACCAACAAAATTTTCATTCGTCTAAAACAATTAATTAGAACATACTTTATTTTAAGTGAAGACAATCTTAAGAACACCCAAAGAATTACTTATCTAAGACATTCAATTATTATCTCATGTATAAGAATCCTTCCATATTATATATCTCATATTTTAATTTCAAATACTACTTGCATCTTATATATCTTATCTTTTAATTTCAATTACTACCTGGGAAATAGATATCAAATGAAGTTTTTTGAAAAAATATTAATGAACATTTATGAAAGAATATTTTGAAGGTCCTCAGTAATTTGAAATAGGAATTTTATTTCAATTCAAAATGGGAATTTTATTTCATCCATTAAGGAGATGCTTTTATTAGAGATTGTAAAATATTGTTGGTTAGATCTATGACTTCTTACTTCTTGGGTTGACATAGGTTCAGATCTCAATAGGTTTCCAACAAAACCCTCTAAAACTATCGGCCCTCCTAGTAAACCAGAAGGCTTGTTGTGCACAGGGTGTATAGTGCAGTCTCACCCGACACAAATTTATGGGTGACTGCAATACCTAGGTGTTTGCAATCTAGGAAAGAGTGGGGATCTGGGATTCTGTTCTTCCTTCTTCATGAATTAACCTTGTTCTTGATTTAAATATTTCTAGGATTCATTCATCTTTAACCTTATGCAGGCAAGCTACTACATCTAGTTAATCATTAATTCATAAGATAATCATTCACATAAATTAAATACTCAATAAACATCACACATAACACAATTTATATTGTGGTTCACTGCCTCCTGGGGCTATGTCCACAAAGATATGGCTTCTCTGCTCTTTTATTTAATCTGCTACAAAATCTTGCGCTGCACACATTACATCTCAGTAATACAATCAATATCAAGGAAATAATCCTTTATGAGGAAGACTATAGCACACCAGGCTCCTCAGCCTATGACCTAACCCTCAAGGACTCTCCTATCCGACTCTTCTACAAGGCTTATTATGCTTGACAACCTAAATCATCTTCTAGTACAAATAGCCAAAAACAACCACAACGACCCTAGTCTCGACCTCCTAGGTATCTATTTATACTATTTTACAGGCTTGTATCCATTACAATCCTTAACAAAAACCCTAACCCTATCATGGTTAGGCTTTCCTTCCTTCTTACCACGTTGCTCTTCCTCCTGCATGTTGCTTTTCCTTCTTTTTATGCATGTTGCTTTCTTTCCACTTGTTGCGCATTATCCACAATTAGATCTTCCTTTCCAAAAATAGTTCTTTCCTCAAAATAGGCCTATTCCCAACATGCCCACAACATTGACATGTGGCTCGTCCTGATCCACTCAAGTGATGTGCACTCCCTAAACAACCTCTGCCAAGTTGTGAAACTTTCCTTCTAATTATTCACCTTTTGTTGTAGCTTGCACATCTTTCCATGTAATCTCTTCTACCCTCTGTGTTGTGATATGTTTTTTTAGAGACTTTGCACTCTCTGCATGATTCTGAGTCATTCTTGTCTTCTCCTCCTACAATTCCTTAATTATTTGTGTTTCTTTCTCTTGGAGAGAATCTAACTGGGATTGCCTAGCCTACTTGCTATTCTACACATTATTGAATCCTGTCTGCAAGGTTTTCATCTCCTAAACGCCCTTCAACCACTCTGTAATGCTCATGAACTTGTGTCATTGCTTCAATTCTTGGATTGCAGTGCTAATCTCCTCCTCTTGCTAGTCTAGTTGTTGGAACCTATCATCTTCCTCCCACATCATCCATAATTGCGCGGTCCTATCAAAAAGTTCCATGACCTTTTTATCTTCTTTCTCCATAATTTCCACCTACAAAGTGGACTGTTGTTCCATTTCAACTGTGACATTGGGAGGGGTGGTGGGTGTTAAATTTTATTTGAGATCCTCAATCTCCTTTCTTTAGTCTTCGAGCATTTTAACAATGATTTGAATATGTTGTACAACATTTCACGTGGTTTCCTGCGTGCTTTCGAGAATTCTTGTGAAGAGTTCCTTCAGCTTCTTCTCTAATTTATCTACACGTTGCTTCTCCTCTTGTGTATCCATATTGACCTGCTCTACCACCATTTCTAGTGCATCCTTGCCATTTTTGGTTTCCTGCAATTCTATCGTGTATGTGCTAGCTCATGATTGCACTTCCTGTGTGACACTGACTTGTAGTTTGTGTAGTGCCTTTGTTGGTATTTTATCTAATACCAAATGTGTTTGTGCCAGGTATTTGAGTGTTTTTTTTGTTATGGCCTCACCTATCTGCAACATATCTATTTTTAACCTGAAGCTAGGACTTGCTTGCACTACGATCTGGATTGTATCTTCTTCATTCTGCATGGTCTTGTCCTCTGCTTCTGTCGCTCGAGGGATCAGTTATGTTCCATTTTCTTTCATTTTCACTGCTTGTATATGTTCCAAGACCTTCTTAATATCGACCAACTTGTTCCTTATCCTTCCTCTTTGGTTCTTGACCTTTTCGAGCTCGTCTTCTGAACGATCATGTACCCTCTCTGTGACAAGATCGACATCATCCTCGGTGATTGGGTATTCCTAGATTTGTTTATGTTCCTTGGACTTCTTGCATGGCCCACCTATATATATGATTCATCATTTGGGTAGCCATGTCTCTTGCAGAGTATCATTTAAGGGGGTTTCCTGCATCATTGTGTCCCCTCTTCCTTGTTCTTCCTGCGCTAGGTAATTTCCTTCTTTCCTATTTGCGCATCCTTCTTTGGGGAGCCACCCTTCTTTTGTGTCGTTGTATTTGACTGACATTACCTTGCTCTGTTGGTTTATTGGCCACAACAATCCCCCATGAAGATGTCTTGGATGACCCTTCTTCCACTTCTTTTTCCTTTGGAATGTCCTTGGTGATGACTAGGATCTTCTAGTCATCCTTTCATTCTCTCATTTCCATTTCAACTTCCTCTGCGTTGATGCATAATCAAAGTTGTAGCCATTATTTCTCTAGATCCCTATGTTGTTCCTAAAGTCTACACCTGACTATTAAAGGCCAGAGCTAGCCCACCTCAAGTTTGGAATGGTTGGTTTTTATATTTTGGTTGGTTAGTTGGAGGGTTGGTTTACCAAAACAATAACATGTTTGGGTTGGAAAAATGATATGGAGGATGGTTCTCCTTGGTAGGTGGCACACAAATGACAGACAAGTGAGGTAATAGAGGATAGAACATAGGGAAAAAACAAACCATTCAATGAATACTCTATTGTAAGAATTTTAGTACTTAAAATATCATTTCAAGACATTAAACATGTATCAAAAAACAAAATTACTCCCACAGGTTGCAATGGAAACAAATATTCACAAAAGCATTTATTGATTCACAGGTTGCATATTAGTAAATACAAGTTATGCAATAGCTGAAGGAAATGAAATGTACTTCGCACAAATAAAAAGCAACATTCAAGATAAGATAAAAACACATGTAGATTTGGACAAAAACATTGTCATCAAGAGTATATTTACTAGGTAGAGAGATTTAATCCATGCATAGAATAGGTTCAACCAGTTGATGTATTGATATTATTTTCTAAAAAACCAAACCCTCAAAACGTACAAACTGCATATTTATCAAATTTGTAGAGGCTCTCATCCATCTAGAACTGAGGCTTAAATCTACATTATCAGTTGGAGAACAACTTATTGACTTAAGTAAACACTGTTGGAGTACAATAATGTATACTTTAAACTTGACTTAACTTAAAGAAGTGGTTCATATCAAACACAAATGACCACTTATTATTCCTTAATCTAAAATGTGTTGAAATTAAATAAGTAAAATTGTTGCTAATGATAAACCAAACTGATGCATATGTTGAATTGAATTGATTACTTGATAGAACTAAATAGGACTGATATAAATGGATTCTGAGTTGAGTGCTTGTATCCATGCGCAATGTTGGAGGCTAACTAGGAATTAACTGGATATAATTCTTCACATTATATCCTTGAGGAAGAGGCAAGTCTTTTGGCACTGCTTATGGAGTCTTGGATACCTTTTCCACAGTTTGGAGTACAACTTCCCTAATTCCTGGTTATGGTGTTGTAGGGTCCGGATATGAAGCTTCAGTTCTTGTACCTGTTGACTGTCATAAAGCTTCTCTATCTTTACCGTAACCAACCCTTTCTTCATTTTTCCCCATTTAAATAATACTTTATTGTATGAAATTAATGAGGATAATCCACTTCGACAGTTCAGCATTCGGGAGATTTTGAATGAAGAGTATAAATATATCCCGAATGACTGAACTCGTGAAGTCATTAACCAATGCTTATTGCTAAGAAAATTCACCAGAGATTAAGATAATTTAATTATTTAATATTTCGGGACTTCGGGGGCTCTGGCCCTTCAGCACTTTGGATCTCTGGCACTTCAAGGAACTGTGTTTTCTCTAGATTAAAATCTCTCAGACTGACAATCTCTTGGAGTGACGTGGAAACATGTTGTCACAATCGATGATGTGTCATAAAAATGAGAGTGACACGTCTCAACTAAAATAGACAAATGACGTAACCAAAGTATCTAAAGTGAGTGCCACGTGTCATCTGAAATCAATTGATAGGTTGCATATGACACATTAGCTAAAAAATAGTTTATTAGAAAGGGGCTCCGACACTTAGACACTTCGGGGATATGGACTTCGGCACTTCGGAACTCCAAAATTTCATCACTTTGGGGAACTGTGTTTTATTTGGATTAAAATATCTTGTAGTGATAATCTCCCAGAGTCATGTGGCAGCCACTTTGACAATTCGACGTTCAATCATTTTTAGGATTGAAAAAATAAAAATCTTGGAAGCCCGAACGTCGAAGTCCCGAAGTACAAATTCATATTTCTTTGTGGTTGAAACCTCTTTCAATTTTGAATCTTCGAATGTGCAAGAACCATTGATCTTAATTGACTTTTATATATCGATCGTAAAAAAATTTAATATGTTTGTTACTCACAACCTAAGCCCAAAATCCATTGGTTTGGATTGGTGTGTCTTTCATTTTTGAATGTTTCCCATGCATATAAAGGACTTGGTCGACTTGCTACATGCTCAATCAATGGTAACCATGATGACATATGTTTCAAACTAAAACCAGAACATGTAATCACCTTTCAAGAAAACAATACAATGATGCAAAGCAAGTAAATACCAGTAGGGGCCATTGACACTGGGTCATCAAATCATGGAGAATAAACTTAACAAACACAAAACAAAAATTAAACCTTTACTGGATGTATAGGGTAAAGGAGGGAAAGGGAAGGAGTGCATACCTAGGTTACAATATTGGCTCCAACCGAGGATAACACTTCCCTGTCAGTTTCTAAGAATAGTAGATCATGTTCCTTACCTCTCGAAACCTCTCTCCCACTTCTCTTGACTCACCTATGTTTCTATCTATCATCCCTGTATATCTATCATTGTCCCTCAACCATACATCTCTATAATTTAAAATTCAAGCTAACCCTAGTGCCTTTGTTGGGATATGGAGTCTTTATTCACACACGAACTAACTAATCAAATGCAAATGAAAAGGGAAAGAAACTATGGTACAAGAGGGACCTTCCCTCAATATTTCAAGAAAAATAGTGTTTCAGGAAGCTCCCATTTACTGGGCCTCCAAAAATACCAGTATCATCTAGATTGTGCAAAACAAATGTATTATTTTCCAGAACCTCAACCACCTTAAAAGGACCAAACCAAAGTTTATTGAACTTACCATGCTTAGACTTCTAATCCCTTCTAGCATCCCACCTCAAGACCAGGTCTCCTTCTTGAAATATTTCCTTCTTGGTTTTTTTGTCAAAAGCTAATTTGATATTTCTCTGGTATGCCTTGGTTATCCGATTCAATGCTTCTCTCCTTTGTTGAACCTCTATAATCTGAAATATTCTCCTCTAGATGTCATTTGGTTCCTCAATTTCTTCTTGTAGGAATTTTAGAACTGGTAGACAGATTTGAGTAGGGAAGATAACATCTATCCCATAGACTATCTAAAATTGTGAGGTTCTCAAGGATCTCTTGGTGTTGATCCTATCATCCCAAAAGGCATAGTTAAGTTTAGAGTCCCAAGAATTCTTGTTTCCAGTCAACAATTTCTTTATGATATCGATGAGAGTCTTGTTTGATGACTCGGGAAGCCCATTCCCTTGAGGGTAGTAGCGCATGGAATGTGTTAAGGAAAGGTTATAGCTACCACAAAATTCAATCGTGGATTTGGACTTGAATGTCTAGGAATTTTTTGTTATAATATTTCTAGGGCAACCAAACCTGGCAAAGATATTGGTTTCCAAGCAATTCATAATCACCTTGTCAGTAGCATTCCTAGTGGGCACAACCTCGATCCATTTGTTAAAGTAGTCAGTGGCAGTGAGGATCCACTTGTGCTTCCCACTAGAGGGTGGATTTATCTCACCTATGAAATCTAATCCCCATTGTTGAAAGGGACCACTAGTAGTAATACGCTTCAGGGGAAGCGAGAGTAATTTTTGTTTTCTTGCAAAATTTTGAGATTCATTGCATGCCCTTACTGTGGTGAATACATTAGAGAAAAGGATGGGCCAGTAATACCCTGCCTTTAGGAGATTGAGGATTGTATATTTTAATGCTGCTGTCCCCCACAAACTCCCCTGTGCATATCTGTTATGACTTGTTTAGCTTAATTTTCAATTATGGACATCAGCATTGAATTAAAATTCTTGATATTCTATCTAAATGGCTTAGAACCAACCTTCAGAGGGTTCTTGTGTTGGATGATGTCAGTGTCAAATGTCTTCAAATATTCATATGACCATGAAAAAATATCAAAAATATTTTTCATGAGGCTAACATACCTATGTTTTTTTTCTAGAGGTAGTGCCTTGGATATTTTGACTATTTTGGGATTTTTAGCAGTCCCAATGTTGCATTCCATTACTTCCTCTTCTTGATTTTTGATGCCAGCTTATTTGGAGACATCATGACTGTCAAATAACCTTTATAATGGAACTAGACCCTTGGGGAGGTGTTTTGTTTTATGTTCCACAATGTTGTGGCCAATCACTTTGTTCAGCAGATGAGATGTTTGTTGATAAGATGATTCATCATCCTCACCACCTTGATCTATTGAGATATTGGATAATTATTCAATGGTATGGAAAAAAAATTGTAGCTTCAATTCATTGCTAAAGACTTTCCAATGCTTTATGTTGTCTAGTATGGTTGTCCTATGTTTGACTTCCACCTGATACTTGATATTTGGTCCAAAGGGAGGTCTGAAGGTACTGGCAGCTAAGGCCAAAGAATCTTCCTTCTGATTTACCTCTCTGGGAATGAAGGAGATGTTAAATGCCAGAAAAAAGTTGTCAACCAGGTCCCACACCTCATTCGTGTATTTCTTTAGCCTTGGGTGCTTAGCTTGATAGATGTTTTTGACTTGATTGATGATTAACTCAGAATCACCAAAAACTATCAAAATGTCAATGGCCATGTCTTTGGCATCCCTCAACCCCAGCACCAGAGCTTCATACTCAACTATATTGTTTGTAGTCTTGAATTCCATCTTATAAGAGAGCATTATAACCTCCTATGTAGGGGAAATGAGGACTATACCAACCCTAGAACCTTCTTTTGATGAAGAGTGATCAAAATACATATTCCACACTTTGTTCTGTTGATCTATCAATGACTAATTTTTTCATTTTTTGACTTTTATTTCTAGTACCTCACTATTTAAATGAAAAACAAATGAACCGATATCATCCTCAACAACATAAACTAGGTGATTTCTTGGGTTCTAATGATCACTGATGATATATGGAAATATTACTTCTATGTATAGCTTCCTATGTTCTCCTCTCAAAAAAAGGATGGTGGCATATGTGAGGTCCATTTGTAACGATCCCCCAACCTTATTGGCCCACGTCTTGGACAAAAGCATACCAAACTTGGGGGGAATGTTAGTCGCGTCTATGTCCATCACTACACTCTTCATGGGTAAATGTGCCAAAGAAACCATCATATATTTTATTAATACTAAACATTTGACTTTTTTGGAGTCAAAGGAGTAAAGGTCTTGGTAGGGCTTGGTGATCTCCAGACCTAGTTCCTCCATAACAACTTTAGGCATGACATTGTGTGAGGCACCTGAGTCCATGAGAAAATTATGTATGATATTGTCATGGGCATTTAAAGATATATAGAAATGTGGAGAAGCATCAAATCCATCCTCAATGTGTGGGTCCAAAGTAATGGCTGGGTTTTCATCCTGCAAACTAATTACATCGGAAGTTACAACAGAAGTAGGTGTTTGTAGAACCTTCATAATGGATTTTTTGAAAGGCTCATTTTTCAACAATTCTGAAAAAGGTACAGGGATCTTGATCTTTCTCAACTCATGCTCTAGGATGAAATATTCTGGTGGCCTATCAACTTTCTTTAGTTCAGGGACAACATGTTTAAATGGAGGAGGCTGGTGAGCTTTAGCCAATGCACCCTTGCTTGGATTTGGCTTGGGAGGAGCTTCTCTTGTTCTATTTTGATAAGAGGTGGTC